>JAULKK010023233.1:0-19632 GCA_032355705.1 Rubia peregrina
AATACACTCTCAATACAGAGCTTATACTAACTTAAGCATCAGAGTGTTTACCCCCCCGGACACCGGGGGCATTGTCTCGCAGGTCGGACGCGATCCAAGGGATCACGACGAGAGGCTTCTATCGGTGGAAACTCATTCATCAAACAACATGTGCTTGTCTTATTTCCTTGAACCAATGAGTATCAATAACAACAACAGTTTGAACCAATGGGTGATCGAGTGGGCAGATAAATCGGAAGTTTCCTTAACCGAGGATGAGATAGAAAAGATGTAGCCGATCTGATGTATATGGATTTAGCGGAGAATGGGAAACCCATAAAGGCCATGATTGACACAAGCGCTTCCCATAACCACTTGGCCAAATCCGAGGTGGAATGGCTGAGACTCATGTTGGAGGAATCGACTGGAAGGGTGAACATAATCCATTGTGGGGGTGGCGTGAACGTGCAATGTCATGGCCGACAAGTTCGTGGGCCAAATAAGTTTCCATGTTGTGGATATGGATGACTTCAAGCTCATCCTTGGCTTGGACTTCTTGCAGGATACGCGAATTGCAATATATCCTTACAGGAACACGCTGATCGTAATGGGCTATAACCCTTTTATGATTCATGCGCTACCTGGAAGGTCTGAGGAGAAAAGGATTTTGGCCATGCAGTTCAAGAAGGGACTGGGATAGAATGAGGATAGCTTCTAGCCCACCTATGTTGGGAAGAGCTTGAGAGACAATCAAGACTGATAGATCCCTCGGTGATATGGCTACTAGGAGAGTTTTAGGATGTGATGCCAGATCAGTTGCCCAAGAGACTTCCTCTCAAGCTGGAAGTGGACCATGAGAGTGAACTGATACTAGGAGTGAGGCGACCGACTCACGTGCGTTACAAGATTACTCAACTAGAGCTTACAGAGTTGAGAAAATAGGTGACAGAGATGTTGGAAGACGGGATTGTTGTGCCAGTAAAATACCTTTTTGGAGTGCCGGTTTTGTTCCAGAAAAAACATGATGGGTAATTGCAGTTCTGCTTGGGCTACAGAGCGCTCAACAAAATCAAAGTGAAGAATTGTTACCCGATACCGTTGATCGCCGATTATTTTAATCAGCTATGTCACATGAACTTCTACAAAAAGATCGACATTTAATTGGGGTACTGGCAGTCTCGAGTCAAGGAGGGAGACGAGTACAAAACTACTTGTGTGACATGCTATGGGGCTTCGAGTTTAAGGTGATGCTATTCGGTCTGACCAACGCTTCATCTACATTTTTTACTCTCATAAACTAGGTACTGAGGGATTTCTTGGACCAGTTTGTGGTGTATACCTTTAAGGAACACCTTGTGCACTAATGGTGGGTACTTGTCAGGTTGCGAGAGAACCAGATGTATGCCAAGCCCTTGAAGTGTTTGTTTGCGTAGAATAGGATAAGCTTCTTGGGACATATTATCGAGTCGGGAAAGATAAGGATGGATCCCAAGAAGACAAGAAATCACGCGGTGGAGGCCTTCGAACAGTGTTCCAGAGCTTCGGTCTTTTCTTGGGTTGGCCAACTACTATTGTCGTTTCGTGAAGGATTATTCCAAGGTAGCTGTGCCACTCAAGGATTTTCTCAAGAAGGATAAGGTATGGAATGAGATTATTCTGTCAACTAGCATTTGAACGGTTGAATGAAACCTTATCTACAGATCCAGTGTTGGTGTTGCCCGGTGTGTCTAAGCCATTTGAAGTCCATACAGATGCCTCGAAATTTCTACCTGGAGGGGTGTTGATGCAAGGCAGCCACCCGTTAAGTGGTGCTGAGATGCGGTATTCGGTACACGAGAAGGAATTACTGAAGGTTGTTCATTAATTACGTGTTTGGAGATACTATTTACTGGGTGCGTCATTCGTTGTGAAAATGGACAACACGACTGTGAGCCACTTCTTGATCTAGCCCAAGCTAAATAGTTAACAAGCCAGGTGGCACGAACTACTGGACAATTTTGATTTCACCCTAGAGTACTGAACGGGAAGGACAAACCATGTCGTCGATGCCCTGATTAGGAAAGACCAGTTGGAAGCAGTTTACTATTTGACTACGAGGCAGGGAAGTGAAGTTTCAACCGGAATTAGGATCTGATATGAGAGAACCTAGCATTTGATGGATCTGTCGCTTAGTTGATTGACTTGGGTAAGGAAGGGAAAACCATGCAGTTCTGGCTTGAGGACGGGCTCTCGTACACCCAAAAATAATCGTGTGTATGTTCTTAAGGGCGGAGGGCTAAGGAAGACCACTGTGAAGGAGTATCACAACACAGTGTGGTGGGACATCCGAGGATGAAGCGGACCTTGGCCTTGGTGGGATGTGGGTATTACTGGCTGTCCATGGAGTTGGATGTGGACTAGTTTGTTCGGACTTGTCTAATCTTCCAGCAAGACAAGCTGGACCATTAGAAGAACAGAGGGCTACTGGAACCTCAACTGGTTCCTACTCTTCCATGGGAGAGTGTCTCCATGGACTGCATCACTAGGTTGCCAAAAGTTGGAGATCTTGAGAAAATCCTAGTGTTAGTGGATCAGTTCTCGAAGTATACCGCTTTTATCCCTGCACCTCAATACATTTTGGCAGAAGAGACAACTCAACATATTTTTTAGCACATTGTCAAGTATTGGGGACTACCTCGGGATATTGTCAGCGATCGTGACACTCGCTTCATTGGCCACTCTTGGACCGAGCTCTTAAAGATCCTCGGGTCAAAACTAAACATGAGCAGCACAGCGCACCCAGAATCATATAGACAGATCGACCGTCAACCAAAAAGAGCTCTTCGACAAACAAGAGTCATTTTGAGATTATCACTGGGCAACAACCCTTACTACCCCACAAGTGGATCTTGCTGTGGGATCCAAAGTCCCCGGAGCCTAGAGTTTTTCTCTGGAGTGGAAACAAAATGTAGACATTTCCCAGAGCATCCTCGATAAGGTGGTTGCACGCATGAAGAAACATGTAGACAAAAAACGTCGTTTCATGGAGTTCCAAGTTGGGGACCGAGTGTTGATGAAAGTACATAACCAACATCAAAGCAAAGCCGTTCATAACATGGGTCCTCGACTCATTAGGAAGCACATCATCCCTATGACGACCATAAAGAGAGTAGGCAAGGTAGCTTACAAGGTGGATGCCCCCGAATGGTGGAAGACCTACCGATACTTCACGTGAGTATCTTAGAACAATATCACGAGAAGGTGGATAACCTTGGAAGAAGTGAACCACATAGGGTGGAGTTTAACATCCCAGCTTGAGGGAAAAGAAATTCAAAAAGCTTCTCCAAGTTTGAGATGTGTACTAGGCACATAAGAACCAACAATATATTAGGTTAAGTGGCATGGACGTAACGGCGAAGAGAACACAAGGGAGTTGGCAAACAACCTTCGATCATTTTAGCCGCTTCTAGATACTTTTGAAGATCCTACGGCACCGAGGATGACACAAAAATAGGTGGGGAGGATATTACGGGCCAACCTTGGTCCAAGCTCCTTAGTCCAAGCTCCCCCCCACACCACGGGCTGACACTGATGGCGACCTTGGTTCAAGCTCCTTAGTGCTGGGAAGTCTCTTCTCCCAAGATCCTTGGGATATATAATCTTTCAGTACTTGTAAATTACTTTTTGCTTTCTAGTTGTAGTGCTAGCCGGTTAAGAGGCATAGGGCCTGCGATCCCTATTAACTTTGAACTTTTTTTTGCTCTTGTAACTGGCACTTCAAATTACTTCCATACACTGTATATGTGCGGATACTGATGCAGGGCGAATAGCGACAAAGATTGAAGAAGCGTTGGATCGCTGTAAAGGTTCAGTACGATTTTGAACTTAACTTTTGCACTCGGAGTCAGAATAAGGCGAGGCCGGATGCGTTGGAACCGTCTCGATGAGACGATCAAGGACTATGTCCTTAGGATGTGGTGAAGGCAGAATCGCCATTAGAGGTCGTTTAAGGCCTCAAAATCGCAATTTAGTGTTTTCCCCTATTTTTCCGATTTTCTTTCATTTTCGGAAATTAGTTCTGAAAATCCTTTTCCTTAATTTTTCCGGATTTTACTTTTAGTTTTTAAAGACCTCATGTTCTGATATTTTAAAAATTCAATCATAATAATATTTTCGAGATTATTTTCTCTCTGGTGGATTCCAGAACCAAAACCTAACGTTTGTGCTTGCAGACCTTAATTGTTCCTCAAGATTCGTGCTTGCGAATCTCTTCGATATTCTGACTGCATCAGATACTCTATTCGAGTTTTTGTGTTTGCTGCTCAATTCCCTTTGGGCCTAGAGCTCCACGTCCCTCTAAAGTTATGGTGTGTTATCCAACCACCCGCTGTGTGCGACGTCCGCAGAGTCTAGGCAGAGTCTTTACATTCTAGCATTGATCTTTTCACGGATCTCCTGACCCAAGAGGGGAGACCCATGACACCATGGTACCTGATTACGACGACGATAATCGAGCAGAGGTAGTGCGCTCTCATGGGCCTCGATTGCGACGAAGAGAGAAGGAACACAAAGGCGATCTATAGAGATCTCAGGCAGAGGAGGAACACGATGGTGGCGATGAGGAGCCCCGTGGGCTTCAAAGAGGGGTTAAAAAGAGAGTCTCAATATTAATGGAATATGCGAGGGTATATTAGATATTTCACATTTTATGTATTATATATATTATTAGGAGGGAAAATAGTTTTTTCAATCATTTCCGACCAATCTTCTCTTTGACAAAATAGTTAAACCGGTCCAGAGTTAGTTTGACACTTCCAAATTTTACAGGATTATTTCATCATTTTCGTGTAAAAAATTAAATTATTTTAGTAGTTTCTCAAAAATAATTAAAAATAATCATTAAATTCAGATAATAAAATAAACTATTATATTTGTTAGATGTCGAAATTGTAGTAGTCTCAAAAGTGACAGAATTTGAAGAACAGATAACAGATCTTTTCAAAGGTCGGCACATAGTTTAGTGTATGCACTGCTGCAGTTGAGATGGTATGCGATGTTTGGTTTGAACTAGAAAATTTTATATGTTAACATGTTGGGTAAATCATATTCTGACTAATGAGAGCCCATGGGTAAAGAGATTTTTAGATAATTATGTAAGATAATGGGACGGGTCAGGTTTATATTATGGTCTCCTCATGTTCATGTTTAACTAAAATTTTAATATCCATACCTGCTCTATCAGTTATGGTGGATACAACACTAAAAGTCTAAAATATATCTCCACTGCATTGTATATTGTATAAAATTCACCATCGTTTCTTCACCTACTGGGATCTCCCTATCCACTTTAATTTGATTGAACTCACCCTACCCATATCTCCAAAAATGCCCCAATATTACTTTTTTATAATAATAATTAAAAATTTAATAAGTATTGCTATGAATATATTATAAATAACATATGTGATAAATAAAAATTTATTATGCAATATATCAATTAACATATATGTACCTGACTTTGTAACTTTGGCGTGAAGACGATGCAACCGTTGAAATATTTTTTAAAAACTAAATTATTTTTTCCCCTAATACCATTTTTTGATCCCATGGATTAAAACCACGTTCTTTCATTACCTCACAAATTTTAAAAAAAAATTGGTTCTCAAAATCAGATTCTGGGGACTAAAAGATAGTATAAGATGCCATGTTAGGGGAAAAATAATTTAATTTATCTGAAAATCACCCGGAATATGATTTTGGGATCAAAAATTTCATTTTGAATTTGTGGGTACTGAAAATATGTGATTTTGATCTCGGAGTTCAAAAAATTGTAAAATATGCTATATTGAAAAAAAAACTATTTAATTTTTCTAAAAATAGTTGACAAATCACAAATTTGGCAATTCCATCGGTGACCGACTTACTTTTTCATTTGTTTTTATTGCATCAACAATGATGGGCAGTGATATTTCAAAAAAAAAAACAGAGAGAGGCCAGTGATGGGCTGCCTCTGTGGATATGATCAATCATTAATTCTGAAATTATACACAACTAGCTCAACAATTCTACGTGTAAGTTTAAGTTTTATCATTTAATATTAATCAATGGAAAAAGAAATTAAAATCACCCAACCTTGAACATCTGCTGGGCTGACAGGAGTGTATAAATTCAAAATGAAGCCACCAATCTAAAATTCTGCATCTGATATTTTCTTCTTCACCATATTCCGTCCATCTTATTAATTTTTTCTTCCTACCAATTTGTCAACAAATTTGGTGTGTTCCAATTCAATTTGCACACTTTAACTTTCATTGGTTGACTCAAAAAATATTTGATCATTAATATTTTTTTGTGGACAATTAAAAGTTGTGAAAAGTTAATATTTTGAAAATATATGTTACAATTAATCTAACAATATATCACTCAATAATATTGATACTTACACACCCGTTTAATTTTGTTATCAAAGTTAATTTTTTGACTAAATGAATAGTTGATTGCAGGTTGAAATGAGACAGCTGGATTATCTTAAATTATCAGGATTTCATTAGGATCGTAATGAAACCTGTAACAAACTACTCCCTCTATCCCAGCATAAACTGCACTTTTACTATTTGATAGTCAATATTGTTAAATTTTGACCACATATTTGAATAGATCACTACTGGAAAATAGGTAGTTAGGCACCGGTACTTTGTCTGGGGTCACATGAACCAATGCTGATAATAAGTAAGGCACCAGTATATTGACTAAATTTTCCAAAACCGGCACTGTTAATGATTACCAGTACCAAAAATTGGCAACGGGTGCACGAAACAGGTGCCATACGTAAGAATGAGCACCAGTGCCGATGGAGGGTGTGCATGGGACCGGTGCTGGGATGGTTTCCTGCTGCGCAATAGGATCTTTGGCGGCCAAAAATAATGGAGGGAAAATAATAGCACCGGTACTAAGCAGTGAGCCGGTGCCTATATTAATTATAGCACCATATTTCCTAATACCAGTGACGTAAAAATGGGGCTAGGGGTGGGAAAAAAACAACAAAAAACCGAAAATCGAACCGAAAATCGAACGATCCAAATTTGAATAACTCGAACCGAATTTAATATACGATTTTCGGATATCCGAATTGAATAAAACAAATTTTAAATATGCTTTTGGATCGGTTTTGTATATTAAAACTCAAACCAAAACCCGAACCGAATATCGATTTGTAATTAATTAAATATATAATAATTAAATTTAAAACAAAAAAATTAGAAATAAATTAAAGTTGGAGGACCAATCTTTATATTAAAAAATTATCCCAAACTCTAAAACCTAAGTAAATTTGGGGTAATAAGTATATAATACAAGTTACCCTAAGAAAATTTGTGGAGTGGTTGAAGGTGAATGTGAATGTGAATGTGAATGTGGAGTGTTTGAAGGCTTGAACAATGTGAAGGTTTTGAAAATGAATATTAAAACGAACTATTTTTCTTTAGTATTAAATGTGATGCTAAAATTGTTATGGTTGAATTTTGTATTGTACTTATTGGAATTTTATTTTGAAAACTTGAATTTGATGATGTAGAAATTAGATTGCATATTTTTATTAAATTTAAAATTAAATTATTCAATTTTCGTAATTATTTTTAAAAAATTACAATGTATTCAATTTATTCGGGTTGAATTCGGTTTCAAACCGAAATCGAATTCGGTTCGGATAATTTGGGTCGGATTTGATTTTGGGCTTTGTAGGGAAAAACCGAATAACCCAAACTTAATAAACCGAACCGATTAAACCGAACTGATGTCCACCCCTAATTGGGGCACAAATGGAGGGAAATAATTATTTTGTGTGTCCAACACTAGTTTTGGTCAGAACACACAACTGGTGTTGAACGTAGTCATGTCGGGGAGTATTTTTCATTGCTGAAGAACAAAGTGCGTGCTCTATATCATGTAAGGCATCGATTTTTTCTCACACAACACCGGATTAAAAACGGATGTTCTGTAGTTAGAATAAATTATTTGACTTAGCTCTCGGGTTGAAAAAGGGATTTTTAAAAATCATTCAAGACAACGGTACGCAGTTGCTTTTCCACAAATGAGCACCGATATTTTAACCTGTGCTGAGTACTTAGAATAAATATTTTCAGTTTGCTCTCGGGTCTGGAAACTGCTATGGATAAATAATTTAAAACAACTGTGGGCAATTACCTTTTTTTTAATGTTTGCACCGGTTTTTATTTTCATCAATAATTTTTGAATCGGTGCTTTGAATGAATCTAAAAGAGTTTCCATTAAGCAGGCTAAAGCAGCTGCTTTGTGGTCAAATTAGCACCGGCTTTGACCTTTTCATCGGTGGTTTTTTTGCTGGTGCTGTATACTTAGAAATGTTTTCACAAGTTTGCTCTTGGGTTGAGAAAAATGGCCAAAAAATCAAAGCAGCTTTGGGCAGCTGCTTATTCATTTTCTGGCACTGGTTTACAAGCTTCATACTGGTGCTATTGATTTTTAGTTTGAATTACATACAGTTCACTCGTATTCCATTCCCAATCTTGATATTCCATTTCTAATTCCTGGAGATGAAATCTAACCTAACTTCCCCATCGGTTCATAATTCCCGACTCTGCAAAGGAATAAAGTGAGTTCTCTTTCAAACATTGCTCTTCATTCTACAAAGATTATATTTCATGAACCCAATGGTTTTGGAAAAATGTTGGTTCACTTAGCTCTCCAATACCTACTTTGTTTGATGTTGCAATCATGTACATAGAGTTAATGTGTAATAACTACATGTATCTATATCTTGGATTTTATTGGCTCCCATTCAGCGTTTCTTGATATTCATCAAAACTAGTATTCTATAGGTTTTTTTATGCATGAAAGGTGTTTGTTGAAATGTATGAGTGGACATTGTAGGATATCTATATCCATATCTTGGATTTTACTGGCTCCCATTGAGCGTTTCTTGATGTTCATCAAAACTAGTATTTTATAGTTTTTTATGCATGTAAGGTGTTTGTTGAAATGTCAAAGTGAACATTGTAGGATATGGCACCAAAATTCCACAAAAGAGGACACAAAAAGCATCCCCTTCCACTTCGGAGATGCAATCCAACATTCAACAACAAGAGAATAGGTTCGTCTCGGTGCAGGCACAGTTAATTGCAGAATCGTACAAAACAAGGCGATATTGGCCGAAGAGAGGAATCGAAGCAGCTCCACCATTTGAAAAAATATCCAGGCACTTGGGTGGGAAATTTTTTTGTGACACGCCTCCAATGTGCAACCTAAGCATATTGAGTGAGTTCTATGCTAATTTGTGGTTTTCTAGGAGGTGGAATGAGGCGTTATGTCGTGGGAAAATGGTGTCATTAACCGATGAATCCATAAACGATTTTTACGGGTTGGAAATTGTTCCCCCCGAGCAGGATAAATTTATTGCATTCCAGTACAAGATCGATGAGGGTTGGGATTTTGACGAAGCCACATGATGGGAGATCTTGAGGACGGTAACTAGGTCGGGAACCGATGTCAATTATCTTATGAAACAGAATTGACGAAGATTCCAAAGAAGCACCTCATGCTCAAGATGGATGAATGGTACAACTTCATAGCATCCAGAATTGACGCCGTCATAGTGAACACTGAGGTTCACTGTTTTAGGCTGACATATATGTACGCAATTAAAAAGAAACTGTGATGGAATGTAGGTAGGCAGATGGTGAACGCTCCAAGACAGGGTGCAGAAAAATCAGGTGGTTATGGTTTCTGCTGCCTATATGCGAATTGTGCACAAAATACGGTGTGACCCACTATCCCAACGACATATACGGGCAACCAATTGGTAAGATTACAGTCGACTCCTTCTTCAAAAATCCTCAAGACAATGTGGGTCCTTCTTTAAAATCTAGAGTCGCGGCATTGGAGGTCAGTGTCCAAAGTCTCCTGACGGAATCAAAATATCAAAGGTTCTGGTGTGATCACATGGGTGAGGTTTTTCAATACCAGTTCTCGCACGCCATGAAAGCAGTTGGGCCTTTTCCTACATTTTCAGGCCCAAGCATTGGGCAGAGCGACGTTGGAACCAGCTCAGAAGATCCATAGATGTTGGATGAAAAGGCATTTGCTGGATATTATTCATAAATTTCGATCATCATTGTCCTAAAACTATGATTTTTTTCACAAATTCTATGTTATTTTTGCAAACACAATGTAATCATTATCCACTACTTCGAGGATTATCATGTTTTAAAAATAAATTTACGGTGGTAAAAAATATAGAATTTTCGTTAATATTTACAAAACTTTTTTCACAATACATAGTCAAGGACACTATCATACAATAAAAAAAAATTCCATTATAGAATTCCATTTACAAAAAATTATAAAATTTCATTATTCATTTTTAATTTATACAATAAAAAATTTCTTTATTTAGAATTCATTTACTTTGGATTTGAAAACAAGAATCAAGTGTTTCAAATCAATGCTTAATGTGAAACATAGTTTTGGGCAACACTGCAATTTCTAAAAATGTTTCACTTATTTTCTATGATAAGTTTTGAGATTGTTCCATTTACCAAATCAAGTCATAATCGAGTAGTTATGATTATGCAAGGACCTAAATGCAAATACCAAAAACTTTGCTCGGAGGTTCAAATTCAATTCCGCTCGGATGCAATCCTACATTATGGGACTCTAATGTCAGTTCCTAGAATTTTTTTTTAAAAAAAGTCAAATATTTGGTGGAAATATTTCACAAAGAAAAGTTCCCGTTTAGACTTCCTAACTTCTAAGTTATCTAGAGTTAGATACTCTAGGACATGTACTAGTGCTTTACCAAATTCTATTAAAACATGACATTCAGTTTTAAAACATATAATAACCCAAGAATACACAATATGGGATTATTTGGCTACAAAAATAAAGGTGTAATTTTATATTTGGGTAACAATGCTATTTTAACAAAGTTATGACCAGTGGATTTTCAGGTATCCATCAGACACAATTTCGATACACGAGCTCTATTGAATTTTTAGTTGATTATTTTTTAGTCCAGTTGAATATTAAAAACAATGGGCAAAAACATTCCCTCAATAGAGGGACTTAAATTAAATATTGTAAAATAGTATAAATGAAACTGAGCACCGATGCTTATGGTTTCTAGGGTTGAAAAATTTGAAAATTATGGTCTATATGTGGGCTAGAAATCTAAATTTTTGTCAAAACCATTTCGCCACCGGTTTTCCCACCTGTGCTGACACGATAATTTATTTCCCGCCCAATAGTGATTGGGCCGAAAAGTGTTCAACCCAATAGTAATAATGTAGGCACCAGTTTTCAATCATTGGCACCAATTCATTATACTAGTGCTGTAAATATAATCCATGCCGGGATTAAGAACCTCCACGCAGCTGCTTTATTGTATTATAGGCACCGGTTTATTAAAAACAACACCGGTTTTTTTACCGGTGCTCATGACTTAGGAAATATTTCAGCTTCTTGCTCTAGGGTTGGAAAGAAAACCAATGCAGCGTCAAGCAGCTGCTTCTTACCCACTCAGCACCGGTTCTTTGGGTGAACCAACACTAATTTAAAAGTTAAAAAATAAACCAACTAGATTTTATCTACACCATTGATTTATTCACTTGATTGAATCTAAACTATTAAAACAATGCCAATAAAAACTAAATGTGAAATCCTAAATTTAACCCACCTCATTGCCCTCCCATTATCCTCCCCTCTATATTCTCCCTCAGTCCCCACCACCTCTCCCTATCCTGACCGCCGCCAAGCCCTCTTTGACAACTACCTCAATGCCGACCATGATGCCGCGGGCCCTCACTGACGATGACCCGATGCTGGCCACGACGTCGACCACGATGCTAACCCGAAGCCGACACTCCCCGATGCGCTTGACCGACGGAAACTCGATGTTGCCACCGCCGACCATGACTTTGTTAATCCACATTGTCAACCCACCATCGCCTAAGCCGCAAACCACGACTTTGTGAGATTTTGTTCATTTTATATTTTTTGGATTTTGTTAAACTACTGCATATTTTCGTTCATTTCTCCATGTGGGCATTTGTGTGCGAATTTGTTTATTTTGTGATTTTTGTTATAGTTCATTATGTGATGTTTGAACTATAAATGAATGAGATATAGTAAGTTTTGGGAAGTTGTTTATGACATACTTCGCATTGCCTCAAACTATAATGTTATTGCTGGTAATAGTTTATGTGTTTTGTGGTAATGGATTCTATCATATTTTTTATATATTGAGTATACAAGTTTTTGGGGAAAAAAGGTATATTGTTAAATTGTGTAGTTGTGAATTTAGGCGGTCCCCATAGTGCGTTTCATTGTGATTGATGGTTGTTTGGAGCGTTGACTTTGGGATGAACTATACTAAGATTTACATGCCTCGTTTGCTTGTTTTGTTGATTTCAAGTTGATGTTCATGGCTAGTTTACGATGAATTTTTTTTTTCGTGATGTATTTGGTTGATCTCTATTCATTCAGTGCGTCTCACTAAGTAATTTTTTTCCATCACGGAAAGTGCAGTAACATTTGCAGAACTCTTTCATTTAAAATGTGGAGATTTTGTAGTACATGAGCACCAAGTAGACATGTTGTGTTTACTTGGAATGTTTAACATAGTAGGTTCAACATTAAAACATATTTCATGTTAAATACATAGTTAAAATATAGTTATACCCACCATGTTTCCTTGGTGCTTAAATATTGCATAAATTTGACATTTTAAATCATGTTCTTTAACAAATTGTATCTGTGCAAAACCTTAATGGGACCTTTGCAGTAATATTTTCACAACTCTTTCACTTAAAATGTGGAGATTTTGTAGTATATGAGCACCAAGTAGACATGGTGTGTTTACTTGGAATGTTTAACATGGTGCGTTCAACATTAAAACATAGTTAATGTTAAATACATAGTTAAAATATAATTATACACACCATGTTTTCTTGGTGCTTAAATACTGCATAAATTCGACATTTTAAATCGTTTTCTTCAACAAATTGTACCTGTGCAAAAACTTAATGGAAAAGGCATTAGTTAGAGGGCACTGCATGTCAACTTATTCTAACTTGCTGATTACTTTCACGTAAATAATCATTGAGTTATTTTGTACACAGTAGATGTTTCCCCCGGCAAGAGGAGCGTACAATGGCTAGGAGATAACAAACGTCGCGGACACATGCTGTGAAGCTTGGGTGAACGTGTCTTCCGAACGATTCAAAACTTATGTGGACCTTGTGTATTTCAACTTGTAATTAATTTTGGACATATTTACTTGTATTATAAAGTTATAATATTGATGAATTCCTTTTTCAAATTTTACTTTCTTAGCATCAATTTAAGTTTTACATTAAGCTTTCTTGGCTCTTCTAAGTTTCTACTGTGATTTTCCCTCGGTTATCGATTAAGGATTAGGCCTGAATAAATAATAAGAGGAAATTAGAAATTGAAAAATAAAGCACTAGTTTTACAAATAAAATATCGGTGCTATAAACATATATCCTCAAAAGCTCGAGCACCGGAAATTCATTGACATGTCGGTGTTAGGTATAACCTATGCAGTTTCGAGCACCAATTTTCCCCCCAAAATTGATGCTAGGGAAGAATCTGTGATCATTGTCAATGTAACTAAATAACGATTCAACAAACAGCACCGACATAAAAAACACATGTGCTGAATTTGTATATAGAGCACCTGTTCATCATACCAATGTTGAATCTACATTACTCGCACCGGTTTTGTATCCCGGTGCCATAGTAACTACGTTTCAGCACCACCCTACGTAGGCACCGGTCGACTGGGGGCCCAAAATACCTATGCCAGAGGCCCCAGAGACTGGTGCCATAGGGGGGGGGGTTGCCTATAGTAGTGAATGTGCAAACAATAATATTGTCATATATGATATTGTTAGATTCGTCGTAATAACCAGGTTCTAAATATCAATTTTTTTAGTTGACGTTATTATACATAGTTAAACATACTGGCGGTCAAATATGTTTGTTGAAGACCATACAAAAGATTCTAAGCAGTTTATGTTGGGACAGAGGGAGTATTAGCTTTAAAAAACCTATTTTTGGACTCTTTTAAAAATTACTTTTTTTCTTGAATTTTCTTTTCCTCATCTTTCCATTATGGGGAAATAACAATTTTCTTAATTAATGTTCTTTGAATATTTATGTTAGTGGATAAGTGTGGAATTTCTCTCCATGCATTAGTCTTGTTTTCGACCTAATCGATTAGAAAATTGTATCCATGATAATGACTCGATTTAGTTGTTAATGTCGATGTATTATTTTCGATCTTGTTGTATAGATATGTGTTCGTAGTTATATTGTGTTGATGTACTAGAGATTCCATTTATTCAGATACCCTGATTTGTTATTTTCAAGGGATTTATAGTTTGAACAACATAGATCGTGGTTTAGATCAAGTGGTACTACAATTGTAGAAGATCTATACTTGACGTAGTGATATTGATGCGTGCTACGCTCCTCTCTG
Organism: Rubia peregrina; assembly: GCA_032355705.1. Lineage (NCBI taxonomy): Eukaryota > Viridiplantae > Streptophyta > Magnoliopsida > Gentianales > Rubiaceae > Rubia > Rubia peregrina. The sequence goes on from JAULKK010023233.1 coordinate 14,492, forward strand.
TCAAATGGTCATGTTTTTTACGGGAATCAAGTTGATATACAGATGATGATATTATAGTTTCAATTGACTCTCTAATTAGTAATGGTACAGACGATTAGTCTAGTTGGTATGTATATTAGATATCATTGTAATATATTGGTTATTTCTAAAGACTAGTTAGGTTTTATGTCAATTCCACTTAATATATTCGTCGATGGGTGTTTTCCCCAATATCCATGAAGAGTTAATTTTTTTAAATACCTAATTTTAAAAAAAATCACACCATACTCGAGGATACCGTATTCTGAGTATTAAAATGGATAAAATAATTCATAGATATTTTACTTTGATAAAAACTACCTACAATTTGAAGTTTTGTTTATTTAACTGGGTGAATATCACTTGTATTTAGAATAAATTCCTTTTCTAGTTATATATAGGTCTTTTGTAATTGTAACCCAGATCATGAATACAATCACAACATTACACCTTATTTTCTACATGGTATCAAAGTCTAAAATCATGAAACCTCTGAAATCCTAATACCTAAATTTTTCCTGTTTTTTCGCTCAAGCCGCTGCCGCCAGCTAGCAGCACATGTCTCTCACGTGCTGCAGTCCTCGCCATTGCTTGCCGTCTGACATTGAATCCACGACTGCCGCCACTGATTTTCCAGTCGTTGTTGATTTAAAGTATGAATCCTTCTCCGGTACTCCTACTCGATATGATTTTGGTTCTGCTCTTTCTGACAGCCAATGAAGTACGACCTAAATTTATTTAATAAGTACAATTTTATGTCTGACTGTGGCTTAGGTAAGCCTACTTTACCTTGGATTCTTGATTCGGGAGGATCATATCACATTATTGGTGACAAGGCTTTGCTTAATGATATTACTACTACTATTGATTATGTTAAAGTTATACTGCCTGATGGATCTGTGTCATCTGCCACACATTATGGTTCTATATGTTTTAGAGATACCACTCTTAATCATGTGATTTATATACCTTACGATGCCATTCATTATATGCTCTAGATTACTGTCTGCCTTAAAATGTCTAGCTTTGTTTACTGAAAATTATTGCAGTTTATAGAAAATCAATACGAGGACTGTGATTGGTGTGGGTGAACAACATGGGGAGGGGGGGTTATTGGCTTCGTTTGCTGGATACGTGCGTTCTGTCTCATATTCCGCAGTCAGTTTAGATAGTTGCTTCTATTTTTGAATATTCATTTGATTTATGGCAGCAACATCTTGGGCATCCATCCTCTACGGTGTTGTCTTATGTTCCTACTCTTGATTTTAGTACAAATATATTTTTGTTCCTTGCTCTATGTGTCATAGAGCAAAACAGAGTAGACATAGTTTTCCTTTGAGTTCTTCAAATGCTAGTTCTTTATTTTCTAACTATAGTTGATGATTATTCCCTTATTGTTTGGATTTATTTATTAGTGGCTAAGTCAGATGCAGCTGCTAGATTTATAGAATTTTGCGCTTTGATTAAGAATCCATTTGGTCGCTCCATTCATCGTGTCCGTGTTGATAATGGTGCAAAACTCCTGCCTTTGGATTATACTTTGCTGAATCTGGCATCATTTTTTATACTTCTATGGTTGATACACCACAGCAGAATGGCTATGTGGAGCTCAAGTATCGTCATTTGTTAAATGTGGCTCGTTATTTGCGCTTTCAACTAAGCTTCAAATTGATTTTTGGGGAGAATGTGTTCTCACTGCTGCATTTTTTATTAACTGGACACCGACAAAGCAAGTCAATTGATGCACACCATTCGAGTTACTCTATGGACATACTACGAACTACAAATTTGTGAGAGTCTTTAGTTGTTTGTGTTTTACCTCGTACATTCCCAGATTCTGTGACAAGTTTCCTCTAAGAAGTCGACGATGCATTTTTCTCGGGTATCCACCTGGCAAGAAAGGCTATCACCTTTATGATTTGGAATCATGCACTTTTTTCAACAGTCGTGATACTGATTTTTATGAAGACCAATTTCTGTTTGTTGTGCCATATGTACCTGTTCAGCCTGCACAGTCACAAACTGATAATTGGTTTGAAGACTGTTCGACGCAAATCCATCGGTGATAACCAGCGGCATCACCAATTTTCCGCCGGTTATAACCCCTTCTGCGGCATCACTCTTGTCGCCCCCGACATCCATCGTGCTACCTTTTCTGGCCACAGTTCATCATCCCAGCTTCCCAGTTTCAGCCGCCGCCGGCTTCACTGGTCGCACCGCCTTCTCCTACCACTGCTTCGCCGCCGTCTTCAGAGACTACTCCTCCGCTTGACACCATGGTATTATTAACGATGAATGCCAATGACCCACCTCCAGTCACTACACTTATGACGCCATCTGCGGACGATCAGATACCTTCTCATCAGAGTGCTCACGATCGTCGACCTTCACTTTATCTGAATGGTTATGTCTGCTCTATGACTGCTGTTAAACCCCCATCCCCCTGCTGTGATCACTCCTATGACATCCCTATCCTCAAGTGTTCTATATCTTTTAACTAATTATGTAAATTACGATAATTTTCTAGTATGTTATCAAGATTTTTGGGTGAAGTAACTTCTAGTACATATCCTACAACTTATTCTAAGGCGTCAATGCATGCTCATTGGCTTGGCGATATGAATGATGAGATTAATACTCTTGAGTGCAATGCGACTTGGACAATGGCTTCTCTTCCTTCAGATAAGACTTCAATTGGATGCAAGTGTGTTTATCGTACCAAGTTCAAATCTGATGGAACCATTGAACGTTACAAAAATTGTCTGGTGGTTCTGGGTAATCGTAAGATTGAGGGAACTGACTATATTGAGACTTTTTCTCCTCTTGCGAAGTTGAGTTTAGTTTGCCCTATTTCAGTCTGTTGCAGTCATTCGTGGTTGAGAACTTCATCAAATTGACATGCATAATGCTTTTCTACATGGTGATCTTTACGAAGAGTTTTTTATTCGCTCTTCTGCTGACTATCTTGCGGCCTCGACCTCGTCTGTCAGCTTTAGAAATCTCTTTACGATTTGCAAAAAGCTATTCGCAATTAGTTTGCCAAGTTGGCTCATGCTCTACTCGCATTTGGATTCGTTCAAATTAAGGCCGATTAATCCCTTTTCTTTTTCCCCGTGACTTAGTTTCTTTGCATGTGCTTGTCTATGTGGATGACTTAGTGATTGCTTGTAGTTCTTCATCGCTAATCTCTAAATTTAAGAAATGCTAGAGCTCTTGTTTTCACATGAAGGATTTTGGTGCACTTAAGTATTTCTTAGGTATAGAGATTGCTAGAAGACTGGATGAGATGTTTCTTTCACAATGGAAATGTGCCCTTGAGATTTTATAGGATACTGTTTTATTGGCTGCTAAACAAACTAATTTTCTGATGGAGCAACATCACAATTTTGTGCGCATAGAGAGGTCACTTTACGATGATCCTGAGCAGTGTAGGCACGTAGTTGGTCATCTCATTTATCTTATCACTGCCCATCCTGAGCTTAATTATTCAGTTCATACGTTTGCTCAGTTTATGAAGTCTCATTGTGTTCCTCATTAGCAAGCTGCTCTCTAGGTTCTACACTACTTGAAGTGTTATCCTGGTCAAGGTTTATTTCTCTCTTCACATATTTCTTTAAAGTTGACAGCGTTTTGTGATTCTGACTGGGCTGCTTGTCCCATTACACGATATTCTCTTTCTGGGTATTTTGTGATGATAGGTGATCCTCCGATTTCATGGAAGGCCACGAAGAAAACTACATTCTCGTTCTTCTGCTGAAGTGGGGGTATCGTGCAATGGTAGTCACTTGTGAGTTATTGTGGCGTACGTATTTGCTTTGAGACTTAGGTGTTGTACGTTCTGCCCCATGTGACTGTTTTGTGACAGTCAATCTGCACTTTATATTGTAGACAATCCAGTTTTCTTTCGTGATCTTGTATAGTCTGATACTATTGTTACTCATCATATCCGCACTTCTGATCAACCTACAGATTTTATCACTAAAGCTCTCAGACGTGCTCAGTATCAATCACTACTTGGCAAGTTTGGTATACTTGATCCACATGTTCCAACTTGAGGAGAGGTATTTAGGAATAGAATATTATATGAATATTACTAGTATTTGAATATATTCCTTTTTTTGTTTAGTTCTTTTGTACCTCTGTATATTGTAAACCAGATGATGAATGCAATCACAACAATACACCCTTATTTTCTACTAGTACGCATTGTAAATATGCATATAATAATGAAAATATCTTCCAAACAACAATGACCTTTTAATTTATGGTGCAACTACTATAGTATTTAAATTAAAACACTATATTTTTTTAATTTAACCATTGTATTCATCAACATAAATATTATACTTTATATACAATAATTTTCACATTTTCACATTCAAACACATCTTATTACATGTTCATTGTTCCAAAAGTTTACAAAATCCCACATTTCCTATGACTTAGCCTATAATAATTAAATTTTAGTTTTCATAAAAAAGAGGAAGTGTTGTGACGACATACAACATATTTTCAAAACATGCTACGATTATTTAACCTTCTAGAATTCAATAACTAGGGACAATGTTTACATGGTTAAATGGTAAGAAAGGAAATCAGTCGATTTTCGAAAGATTGGATAAAGGCTTCGCCATTCAATCCTAGTTTAATACCTTCCTAAGGTACATGCTAACCGACCACGCAGTTATGAGGTCCGACCACAGGCCACTAACTCTTGAAACGTAATATGATACCTTATCTACAGAAATCAAGTTGCGTTTGTGCATGTAAAAAGGCCTAGTGAAAAATTTACTTGTGGCTCACAAAATCAAAAGAGTGTGTTAGGAGGAAGAAGAGAAAAAAAAAAGTATCTGCAACTCTAAAAATTAATATGAGCAAGGCATATGATAGATTTCTTGGGGTTTTCTAGAGAACGTAACTAGATGGATGGCCATTCCCCATTGTAGATAGGGGTGCGGGATTTGGTGGATGTCCATGTTGGAAAATAAGTTGAATTCATCAACTTTTGGGCTCAGTTTTGAGTAGTACCCAAACTGAATTGGCTCTGGTGGATGACAATTTTGGATTCTACGTTGCGAGTACTATAAAAACGATTACTCGAACACTCAAAATGGATCAAGAGT
>JAULKK010023338.1:0-19619 GCA_032355705.1 Rubia peregrina
GATTGATGAGGAAGAGACAGTATAGAAGGATTCTGCCCTAATTAATGATCCATTAGGATCTCTTACCAGTACACCTAGTCCCGCCACACCTGTATCAGCCTTCCAAGCCCCATCGACATTTACTTTTAGTAAACCGGGAGGGGGTTTAGTCCATTTAACAATTTTTATGGTTGGTTTAGGAGGTGGCCTACCCTGTGGGATAAGAGCCTGGGTTTCCAATTTTTTGTCAAATGGAGAGACCGAGTAAAAAGGTTTCCCCATTAACGTCAAGAAGAGAAGGTCCTTAATTCCCTTAAGGATTAATGCAGAAGAAGGTTTAACATCATCATTTAAGACCCTATTTTTCTCTTTCCACAGAAACCAACATGTTATAGAAGGCAGGATAGTAAGCAGGAGATGTTGAAGGGAAGAGGAACCCCCAAAAGTCCAGTAAAAAGATAATCTCTCACAAATAGATTCAAATTTTAGATGAGCAGATAAACCTAAGATTGAATGGATCTCATGCCATATTTTTTCAGCCAGAGAACATGAATTAAAGAAGTGATCAAGTGTATCCTCATGGTTGCAAGCTACACACTTAGATGCAATATGGAATCCACAGAAAATAATCATGTCATCAAAAGGAAGATAACAGTTTATCAGTTTCCACATTAGGATAGAAATTTTTTTTTGGAGTCTGCTGTTCCAAATCATATTTGTGGAAGGGTTGTTACCTGATCTTTGTGTTAGAGTTCCGTATGCAGTCTTAAAGGTAAATAGACCCCTTGGATCAGGTTTCCAAATAAGCCGGTCTCTTCTGAGAGGATTAAGCACTGTACCCTGCAAGAAAAATAGAGTATCATTGTCCAAAAATGGGACCAGCTGTGGTAGAAAGACATCTCTGTGAATAATGAAATGTTCTACTGAGCAGGAGTTAGGTATGGAGGTTAGTGAAGGTTCAATGAGATCAGAAAGAGGGTCGTGGTCAGTCCAGTTAGATGACCAGAAATTATATGTTCCCTGACCATGGATTACTCTAGTATGCAGCTCAGCAATGTGGTTTACACTACATATTCTTTTCCAAGTCTGGGATTTCCTATGAGAGTAAGACCAGTTAGATGACCATGAATTACCCACAGAAAAACATAATTCAAAGTAAGAATGATGAAATAAACATCAATTTTCTTTTACACAAAAAAAAAGAGACTTCATTTCCCCAAGAGATCACCAAAGAGGCAAAAGAAGTCTTCAAATCTTTCAATTTCTCTCATTTTCTCATATTTTACCTAGAAGACCTCTCGATTTTTCATCCTTGTTTCTATTTTCTTTGAAAGCTCACACCTCACCTTTTTCCAAACCATAAGCCCTCTCATTTTTGCATAGGTTGCCCTTTCGGCTTTTCGGCCTATCTGGACCCCCCAATTTTGCCTAAGTTACCCTTTTAGACTTTCAACTTAGTTGGTTTCTTTTTATTCTTTTTATTTAATTTTTCAGAATTTTTCAGAATTTTTTTGAACAAAAATGCTTCTAAAAAACTCCTTACTACAAAGAAATCAAATCAAGAAATACAAATAATCAAATGAGCAAGCAAGAGCATCTATATTCCTCTTCCCCACACTTAGTGTTCCATTATGCACATCACCACAGGTAAGGTGGGGATGTTGGATGTTACCTCCCCGAGAGAACTTTGATCCTCGTTGCTTTCATTCAAGTTAGTACTCACAACATATGTAATACAAGTATCATTCTAATCATTCTCTAAGGAAATTTTCAAGGAATCACCACTATTAAGCTCAAATACATCTTGCAATACATTTTCAACAACATCAATTGCATGACAAGAGTGGTATTTACTAGGGTGCTTGATAGAATCATTGGTGTTAAATTCTACCTTTCACCCATTGAATTCCGTAGTTAGTGTTCCATGATGCACATCGATTGTTGTCCTTGAAGTTCTTAAAAATGGTTTTCCTAGCAAAAATAAGGGTGGCATGATCATCATTCTCCATGTCAAGGACATAAAAATTGGCGAGGAATATTAAGGGATCAAATTTTACCAATACATATTTTTATAATACCTTTAGGGTATGTACTAGAATGATCGACTAGTTGGATAACTAACCCGGTATTGTGCAAAGTGCCTAGATCTAGAATTTCATATAAAGAATATGGGATCGCATTTATCGAATCACCTAGCATGGCTTTTTCAACATGTTTTTCTCCTATCATATAGAGATTGTAAACAATACTGGATCATCACTCTTAGGAGGTAGTTCAGTTTTAAACAAGGCAGATACATGCTCACTATTTCCACTCTTATTCTTATGTTTCACCTTTTGCTTTCTGTTAACAACACACAATTCCTTCATAAATTTGGCATATCTTGGAATTTGATTTATAACATTAATCAAATGGAATGATTACCTCATATCTACGAAAAACATTGTAGATGTCCTTATTGTCTTCTTTCTTCCTCCCATATTTTAAAGCACCCGGAAAGAGTGGTTCTGGTACATAGGAGGGAATCTCCGCCATTTTTGCTTTCTTGTGAGGAGATGATATCTCGGGATTTGATCCTGATCTTGGCAAGATCACTTCTTCCTCAATCTCCTTCGCATTGCTCGTATTCACCTTGGCTGCAACTCCTAGGCTTTTTTCTCAAAATATTTTGCCTTTTCGAGCTTACTCTCAACAACGTTCTTCACATCTTTACCACTTCTTAACGAGATAGAACTAACATTTTGGCGGTGATTAAGTTCTGGTTGAGAAGGAAGCTTTCTCGAATACCTTGACTCTATTCAATTCAAAATGAATGCCATTTGACCGATTTGAGTCTCAAATTTTTTATGCTTGATTCGGCCTTCTCTTGGATTTTTTTTTTGGCTTTTTCCGCATTCATACTCAATCTTCCCAAGGATTGCATCACCTCATCTTTTGACATGCCCGAACTTTCACCTTGATCATGAGGCTTTTCTTGGAGCCTTTGGAATTGTTTTTGAGGAGGGGTATATTGTTGTTGAGGAGGGAAATATTGTTGAACATTTTTCCCTCCTTGGGCATTCCCATAATGTAGGTTATGGTGATTTTATAAGCCTCATTGTAAGGCCTATATTGGTAGCATTGACCACCTTGATAACCTTGGTTTCCTTGGTAACCTTAACTTCCTTGAAAGCCCGTGGCACTCACCTCTTCGACATAATTGTCTTGCAAATAATGGCAAGTGTCTGTAGGATGCGCCGATTAACATATTTCAGAAGACTTAGACACGTGCCACATTTCCAGACTTTGTCATTATGGACTTCACCATAGAAGTGAGGGTTACATTTGATCTTCAAGCTTCCCATTGTTAGCACTAGCACTAAGGTTGTTCGGATTTTTCCATCTAAGATCAGACCTTGAGCTAAATGTCTTTGACTCCTCGCCTAATTCTTCATACAAATCCATGGCATCTCCTTAGTTCTTGATTTCAATTGATCCACCACAAGCACCCCTCACTAATGTTTTCTCCTCATCGAGTAGTCCATTGTAAAAATAATAGACCAAATCGCCTTTCGAGTAACCATGGTACGAGTAACTCGAAAGAAGCTTCTTGAACCTCTCTTAATAGTCATAGAAAGACTCACATTACCATTGGAGAATGTTTCTTATCTTCTTGTTTAAGGTGATGGATTTGGAAACCGGGAAGTATTTTGCAAGAAATTTGATCTTCAAATTAATCCAAGAATTATTACTTCTAGAGGGAAGGTAGTGTAGTCAATCTCTTGTGGCATCCCTTAAAGAGAGAGGATATCCTTAAACTTATACAACTCTTCATCCACCTCCTCGGAAATCATGCCACAACACACCATGTGAAAGTCGGAGAGATGTTTATTTGGATCCTCCCCTTACCTACCAAGGATTAATGGTAGCAAGTGTATCAACCCAGACTTCAGCTCAAAGTGTCCATTAGGACAATTTTCCTAATAAGTGATGCATGTCGGTCGTTGCTCAAGATTAGGGGCCATAAGGAACATTCCTCCCTCAAATGGGAGAGGGTTGATACTCTTGGTCGGAATTTTCTTCCTGATGCTCTATAGATTTAGTAGGCTCCTCAAAATGGAAAGTAGAAGGCTTATTATGCACACTTTCTAGGGATTGCCTTCTAGCTCTCTTAAGGTTAAACTCCAACATGGGGTCATAGTGTAGGGCCCTTGTGAAGTGGATCGAGTACAAAGCGTACACCAAGGACTTAAACAATACGTCTCCAAGACAAAACAAAAACCAAATAAAAATAACTAGCAAATATTCACACAAATATACCCAAACACTTAAAAGTATATGTCTCTTCCCCGACAGCTGCGCTAAAATTTGGGAGGTGGCCAAATTTCCTCTCGAAAAACCATGGGTTCCTCATTTTTATTCATCTTTTCTTCCATTTTCTTTGTATGAATTTGCTTATGGATGTTAGTATGATTTGTGTTAGCTAGGGAGAAATTGATTAAGTCTTCCAAGCCCATGGTTTGATAATCCTATTTAATGTTCTTGATTCAGCATTTGGTTTTAGGTAAAGGAAAATATGCATTTTGTTTAGGCCCAAATGGAAATTTAAATTTTTGGTGTGCGGTTGAGTCAATGAGCCAAACAATTTTTTAAATTAAAATATGACCTAATTAGAAAAGAAATTGGAGAGTGCAAATAAGTTTGGACATCCCAAGAAGGAAAGAGTGCAAATTTAGTTGGGACGGAAGAAGTAGAATAGACTACACCATATAGATACATTCATATATGTGTGTGTATGTATGCATACACACACACATACACACACACACACTTACACACATATATAAGGAAGTGATTAATAAACCTTCTTATTTTTTCTCCCTTGGAGCATCTGCAAGGGGGTCTTCTTTATTTATTCAATACACATGGTATATTTTTATTGGTCCTTCCATACACTTGGTTATTTCCTTGCATGTTTCTGTCTTTGGTTCGTGCCGTTTTGACAACCTGCAAATATGGCTAATCCTTGTTATCTTTTAGACATTACGCAAAGGATCATTTTTATTTTTTGTGCCCCGTGTTGGGAGAATCTCTCTTTTGACCATATTCCTCTCGGATGTGTTTATATTTCAAGGTTGTTGCCTCTGTCTGAGTATCTGTTTCAGAGATAAATGTTCTTGTGTCCATCTCCAGCCTATCCCAGCTACTTTCCAAACGCAAAAGGAATGTTCAATCCCCACAGACGATGCTAATGATGTGGTTAATTGTTTCTGAATTATGATAGTGCTCGAGATTGGCTCGTGTGAGTCCATCACTTCCTTGAAGCTAGAAATTAAGTCCCCGAATTGATTACTAAGTTATTATCTTGGCATATAATATGTTAATGTGATTTTTTTACTTACCCTTCATCACCGTGTTTGGCTCATTTAGTGTTTACGTGATCTTCGCCTAGAAGCATGTGTTCCCTAACACATTTAGCATGTCTTTCAGAAGCTTTTCTATGGTAGATTGCTGGATTTAGGTGAGTTTACATTACAAGGGGTTTAGATGAACATTGTTGGTTTTCTTATCTAACCCCTCATTTTGTATCTTATTTAGATCTAATGGATGATATGTCTTTGCGGGCATCTAGATTCTATTTTGTGAGCTTATCTGTAGATTGCCCGTAATCACTTCAGAGTAGTTTAGTGAAGGCCATTTGTAACAATGGTAGTATATCATAGAAGGGCATTCGCAAGGATGGTCAAAGACTAAAGTCCACGGGTCCAAACGTTGTAAAAAATAGAAGGGTCAAAGAAGGAAGAAAAAAAGTGGGTGAATTGTAATCCGAGAGCTAAACTGATTTCAGGGAATGATTGGAGGAGAATCAGTGCTCGACAGTAATACCGTTAGATTTTCCTTCTCAAGCGCTATAAAATTGACTAAAAGAACTCCTGAATCGGACTTGCGGTTCACTCATAGCGGCGAAAATAAGATTGAAGGAAAAAATCCAAGTTCAGACGAAGTGAAGACTGGCATGGCTCGTGCCCATTTTTATGGACCGTACCAACCAAATGGCTTAAGCGGCTAAGTAGTGGCATGGGCCATGTCTTTTTAGATGACCCATTCACCCTAAAGATCAAGACATAAAGACTCCGGTCTGCAGGCTGCGTGTTACATGCTTTTGCACGGGCCACGTATTCAGTATACTCAGGAAGCAGCTCTAGTCGGTGATCCATAAGGATTTGCATTGGCCATGTGCTTTGGCACGACCTGTGCTTATGTGGCACTAGTGGGGGCCTTAGGGGTTCACTAGTGAAAACCTTAGAGTTTCCTTAGGGTTTCTTCCAAAGTTGGGCCTTTAGAGGCCCATTTATCTTCTCCTAAATAAGGAACTTTTAGTCTCCTAGGGTTTAACAAGAAGCCATAATGTAGATCTTATTTTCTTGGTAGGTAGGACGGAAGAGAAGAATTATCTCTCTCTATAGTTCTTCTTTTCTTTTCCTTCTCTTTTTTTCCTTCTCTCCGTTTCCTAGATCCATGGTATTTAATTCAATATTTACCTTGGATTTATTAGTAGTAGAGTAGTTTATTTACTCGGAAAGTTAATTTGTATTCATGATTTGGTAGAGATTTTGTGAGATTCTAGGTCTCCCTATCTTTTTATGTATATGAATATCATGCTTGATTTAATCTTTACATTCTTGTGAAATGTATGTTATATATCCTATGGTACACAATAGTTATATGTTTCATATATGGTGCTAGGCATGTTGCCCATTAGGAGTGTCCGGTTAGGATATGTGGGATCGCGAGTCCCTACTTTGTGAGTGTATATACATAGGTCGTGTGTACCGACTCCACATGAGTGTATGCCTAATTTCGACTGGGTCATGAACCCCGATAGACAAAGCATGATAGTTTTTAGCAATTAAGGTTGTAATGTAGCGATCATTGTCGTTTCAACCCTAGGTTATCATGAGATGCCGGTTTCTTTTCCTCTATAGGCCTAGGGAGAAGCGTTCATAGTGGAGGCCCGGGATGTAATTCTTTAAGGAAAAGAGGAGCGCATAACAGTTGGACCACTTGACGTACTTTCCTAACTACGGAGGTGGTGTTGGTAGAATAGACGTGGGTACCTTCGTGTGATAAACATTGGGAATTGTTGACTATCAACCACACTATGTGACATAGACATTGGGATAGGTTTATACGTCTTATATTTGATAGAATCTAGGATCAAAATCATATACCGGCCATGTTATGAAAATATCCTCAAGTCTTAGCTTAATATCGTTTATTCTCTTGTTTTGCATGATTAGTAATTTGTTAGGTAAACCAATCATGTTTGCGACACTAGTTATTCCTGACACACAATCGGAGTGACGCCCGATTGTGATTCTTACGTAGTTAGCTCTTGAATCCTAGCATCTTTGTGGATAACCTCGGACTTGCCACTAGCTACTCCTTGGTATTTGGTAGTGAGTACGGGAGAAACATTCACTACAAGAAAAGATACATATTACTTCACCCCTTTTACCTCAATTTTTTGTTAACACCAAATAACCAAGGTAAATAATTGGTTTTTTACCTCAGTTATTATTTGAACCAAAGTAAAAGGTTAAAAAATCAAAGTAAATGATGTTACCGAGGCATTTGTGACGTCACACATGTTGTTTTAATATGTATCCCAACTTTGCATTAAACATCGTTTGCACCTACATGTGGTCCGATTGACTATCAGAGTCGCTGATATGTAAAACAAACGTTAAAGTAAAGAATTTGATGGAGTAAGGAAAAATGAAAACGGAAGATGGTTGTCATGCGCTCTCCCCGTTTTGGCGTCTCTCTCCTCTCAATATCCCATGATCATGATTAATTCAGGGGTATGTAATAGGACAATGTGGCATTATATTAGCTACAAATCATTGAGCTACAACCACCATAAAAATAAGAATAAATTTGGTAAGATTCCATTACACCCTTTGTTCAATGGTTTTAAATCGTACAATTATTAAATGGTCTTATAAAATCATGCACAAATCAAATCGCACGTATACACAGTCAATTATATAATGTTCAAATAAGATAGTCAAGTAATTTGAAAAATAGAAGTCATGAAAATATCCATAGAAGTTTTACATAAATTCAAATAAAAGTTGTTAAAGTTCCAACATAAGTGAAAATACAATAAACTCAATCAGCCCAGACAATGATAACCTTGAAGACGATTGGCCCCCACCTCGTAGTACCTCGAAGAACAAGTAGTCCCCTATGCGTAAGTTGTTTCCCCTAAGGAATTCTCCAAACCCTTTAGGGAAAGGGCCTTGATCTTACCTTGCCCCGAGTAGTTCATACGTCACTCTGTCCCGTAGCACCTCAGCACTAAGGGAGTCTTCTCAGTCGGTAAGAGTAGTACAATCTCACTCGGGATGTAATGAGATAAATTTACAAAAAAATATTGTTTAGAAATATGCATTTTTATATATATACAAACATATATATAATTGTCAACAAATAAAATTTATTTAATTAAAAGCTTTACCAAAGTAGAGTTTTTCCCAAAGTTCTGCGACTTTAGAGTGCAGTGGAAATGTGGGCTATCAAGAGCGATCGTATGATGGTAAATATCGAAAAAATTAACAGACTTTGGGTTGCAAAGTTGTGCGGTGAACTATATAAAAACCAAAAAGAAATTAGTTGTTATATGTAAAGTGTGAAGATTTGTTAGCTGGTAAATATATATGTACGTTGGTGGAAGACTTGAAAAAAGGGTGGATTAGACGATCCTTCACCAGCCATTAGTCCTGCATGAAAATGGAAATCATTAAGTGCGAAGAACACTGTAAAGTGCAAGGTACGACGTTGGCAATGACATTGCAGGTGTATGTCAGCTTAAACCAGTTGGATCGACATGTACATGCGAGTACGCATAGTTGTGGGTTAAGCCGAAGAGAAGACCGAAACAAAAGCGACGTTGCAAAAACATGTAAAAATGTGACATCGTACTATAGTCACATAAACTAGGTTCTGGAAGACAGATTAGCGGCGACGCTTATATCAAAGGTTGCTAGGGGATGAAAAACATATAACCAGAAAAAATAAGCAGAATCAACATAATAAAAAACAAAAACCCATTTTGCAACAAACCAAAACATTTTACCTAAGTTTAAACTAAAGGAATGTTAACAATCATAAAAACCAGAGAAAAAACTAGATAGCCACAAAATCAAAACACATTCACAGGCAACAAATCTGACATTGTAAAGTAAGAATTTGAAAAGTTGGGTGTTAGGAGATGGGAACAACAAACCTTTTTCCTGAGTAGAGAAAATGAGGTGGAAGCTAGAGAGTGTTGGAATTCGCAAAAAAAAATTGTGAATAGATGGCTGAACTCATTTTCATGGTCCTTTTCTTTATAAGCGTTTTGAAATGACGTCGTTTTGAACCGTTGTTTTGCCCACCTCGACATATGCAACATCGCACCAATGTCGAATCGGGAAACATGGTGTCGACTACTGAGCGACGTTGCAAACATTGGTGGGCCTAACAATTTTGGCCCACCAAGCAGCCAGTCAAACACTTGAGATTACTTAAATACAAATTTCGCAACACAAATTTTCTAGTTCAAGGTTGATTGCCAAAATACGCCTCTCTTTTTTGCTATTGATACTTCTTTTCAAACTTTGCGCATATGTTAGGTTCAATATTTAGGATTAAAAATATTGAAACAACCTAGCTAACACTAAGATTATAAATTAAGTTTTATATTTCAAAATACATAAATAATAATCTTGTTCTAAATACGATACATCAATATGGAAGAAGTTCGACATTAAAAACTATAGGGCCAATACGATTAATCAGCTCGAAGTAGAGCGTGTCCCCTTTGCTTTGTCTCTTAGCAATCAGAAACTGCTCCTAACCTTTCGGCGTCAGCCTCTTCAACATCCTGTTCCCCGAGTAATGCATGTGGTACTCCCTTCCATTACACCTGAGCACAACAGGTAACTTCAACTAAGGCAGGAGCTCCACAATCTGGCAAGGAATTAAATGAATTTTAAATAAAAACTTATGTTCAGTTAATATGAAAGTAAAGCATATAAAACAATTTTTGAAAACAAAATTAATATGTTACAGAACAGGATGAGAACATCTCTGAAGTTCGTCTATGTCAGGGTTTGGTTAAAATGAGAACGGTGTTGCCAAATATAGTTCACGGACGTTCATCATCTGAATCGCTACGGATTTGTTAATCAAGGAAATAAGTATAAATTAAATTTGAATATTGGTAATACAAGCTAGCTAGGAAATACAATTTAAATATAAAAATTAAATCGCTCACCAAATGGGGTTGCGGTGAGAACGAGCACTGCTGAACATGATTCCTGAAATTCATATTTTAATGATTCGTTACAACTCCATTAACATAATCTGTTAATCAATTATTATATGTATGCAACATGTCAAAGTGAAAACGCACAAGTTTTGGTTTAACTGAATGGTTAACCGATCATTATGCGACGTCATATGCTAGGTCATTTGAAGAAATTATGAGTAACCGACGTTGCATATCAATCGGTAAAACTGAATAGTTAACTAACATGTGTGTGACATCTTATGCGACATAAACAACTGAAATTATTAACAAGCAACGTCGCACACTAGTCTCTGTAACTGAGGTAGGAACGATTTATAGGTGACGTCGCATTAATGAATGGGGAGACTATAACAACAACAACAAATAGGCAAATAGAGAGGACCTAAAAAACCATTTAGCTACAACCTAACCGAAATTCTTCCACCCTAGAAACTTATCGATGAACCCTAATCCATAGACACATCTTACATTAAACAAATAACACATTCACACACCATGTGCATAAAAATTACAATCGTAAATTCAAAAACAAGAGTTAAATAACCAAATTTTGAAACCATACCTTTGAGAGGATTGGCAGGGGGACTGTTGGGATTCAAGAGAAAGTTGAATGTTTAAATTAATATATGAGGTGGAATCCATATATATAGTCGTTACGGTCTTTGTGTATTCTGTCACAAAAGCAACGTCGTATGCTTGTCGACATGATCGATACAATACCAACGGTATGGCGATGTCGGCTAGCGTATCAAATGGGCTGTTGTCAGACTGCCTAATCGACGTCGCTTATACCATCATTTTTAGCAAAATATTACCCACAAACCACCGATGTCGGTCATCCATTTATTAGGCTCCAAAAATTCAGCCCACTAGCATATCAAGTGGGCCCGCCACTGACCAAAACGAACATAAATGATGTTAAAAATGATAAAGAGTTAATAAGACATTAGTAATTGATATTGTCAATGTCAATGAACTTCATTAACACCCGGTTCGAAAAGAATCGATTTCAACACAACCGATGAGCTTTTCTATTTTTCCAATTAGGTCCCTCGAAAATGGTGGTGGAGGAAAATGCAAAATTAAATATCATTGTCGCAATCAAAGTCACTGGGTAATTTTTCCTCGTTTTTATTAGTATTCATTAATAATTTGACCGTGAGCGATGCCAATTTGGAAAAGATAAATTCCACCGCACCAAAATAGAACGAAATTACACATTAAAGGGTTTTTTAATTAAATTTACCAGATAGGAAAATCCAACCATTATTTTCACTAATTTCTAATAATGGCTAGCAGTTAATAATTTAGTATGTGATTACTAACTAGTATGCTAGGGCTAATCGAGAGATTTTGTGGAAATCTATGTGGGATCATTCCAGTTTCATTAGAACTATCTAGCATCTTTAATTAACAAAGGTCCCGTGAACGAAGATTGGAATCCAATTTGGGCGTGCCGAATTACTTTTCAATTCTTCCAAATGTGTCTCACCAACAAAGTGGAAACAGTTGCAATGCAAAATCGGAGACACCCTTATCTAATTCACCAAGTCAAGATAATGATTTTCCAATTCTTTCATGCTTTGGTCAATGGAATGGGACCACAATTGCCTTAGACAATGTAAGACAAAACTTTAAGAAAACAATGCTATGACCCCTAACTTCCTCGAACGCTCGCTACAAAGCCGCGAAGTGGAGAATATACGTGCTGTCCAAGAGAGGCACGAACTGGGGTAATCATCCATCATTTTCCTTAGCATTGTGTTCAAACCCTTATTGTCAACATTTTGAGAACGATAATTTCCACCGAATAGAATCAAATGAATTTACATTTTCCATGTCTTTTATGGAAAAAAACCTAATGAAATTTCGTCCATATTTTCTAAGAAAGTACTAGTACTAGGTCTACAGTATATTGTAGATATTAAATTATAAGCATATTTACAGGGGTCATTTAGAAAGATCTGCTCGAAATCTATTTGGGGATTATAAGACCAGTATTTCTAATACCAATGTCGTGTAAAAGTTGTTGGGTGATCAAGGTTATTTTCAGGAATACCGTGATTGAGTTTGGGACTACCGATGATTTTTTTTCACTCAAGTCCCTACAATGAATTTAGAGAAGCCTAAATCCGAAATTGGCAATATCAATTTTTTATTCACACGTACAGAAGTATTTTTTTCCTTTTAGCATGAACAGGTCACCGGAAGGGCCCGCAATCTTAAAAGCGAGTTTTGTACAAAAATATTCAAAAATTACACTTTGACCCATAAAAACGATGTCGCATAAGGTTCGCATTTACCAAACCATTTACCAACACCTTCCTCTTCATTCACCACATTTCAACTACTCAACCCAGTCTACTCTCTTCTCCTAAACATCAACAATTAACCTAGGATGGAGCATCTAACTTCATTTCCATTCCATGTTCATTTAGCAATTTTATGAACATGCCTTCGATCTACATGTTTTTTTGCCCATTTAATAATGATTGAATATTTTTATTAAGTATATTGACTACATTACATGTTATATAGTGTATATTGCTTGTGTTCACAATATCATGGCATGTTTTTAAGAAGTGATAAAAAAATGTTGATGTTAGGGTTGATTATGGAAAATAATGAAATTTTAGTATGAACACGTGTTGAAGGTGCGACATCGATCAATGCATCATCAAGTACAAGGAATGACCGAATGGTTATCAATGTCAAATTAAACAGGAACTGACTGGAACACGTGAATATTTGACGTCGCTAATTATTCAGACACTGCGACTTTGCTCATTTCACCTTTCGACGTCGCTGAGTATTCCATGTTAAAATTTATGGCGTACGCCATGGGCTTTATTATTTGTACACTCATTGTTGCATGTGCATCTGCTGTAATAGGATAATGACAGTTATTCACAACAATCTTTTGCATTTTAATATATTGGTAATGTTGGTTTTTATAAATAAAATGTGATTTCCATCGATCAACAATATGTTGCGTCATCAAATATTAAATATTATAAAAGTGTACGTCCCTACGATGCCTAACCGATTCATCTGTGCATCGCACAATTTCACTAACAAAATGACACTAAACCGGAGGTTTTTTCTTGTGATGTTGGCCTTAGAAACATCATCGTATTACTCACCCTTCTATGTCAACGCACGATGTCATTTTCATGATCTGCAACATCGCTTTACATTAAAACAACATCGACTTGGACGATGCCACAACTTTTCCTAACCCATCGTATGTCTTCATGCTAGGTTCAATGTTTATTTCATGTATATGTCGACGTTGTGTTAAGCGATATTGTAGGAATGATCTACCATGTTCGGTCGACTACCATTAACCGATATTGGACACAAAACCTACCAACGTCGGTTCAAAATCGAGGTAAAAGGTTCTTTTTACCTCGGTTATGACCCGAGATAAAAAAAATACACCTATTACTTCAGCTACATTTACCTCAGTTTTTTCATGGCTGAACACCGAGGTAAAAACCCCTGTAGAACTGAGGTAATAGGTTATGTTTCTTGTAGTGATTATGAAATTCTATATTTGCATCTAGCGCTCTGTGGGTTAGTAGATCTCCCGTGAAAAGGTTGGTTTGTTAGCGATCCAGCAGAGTGCGGATAGAATTTTGCTGCTGCCATCGGGAATGCTAATTTAAATATTTGATAGTTAACTTGCATGACTAGTTGTAAGAGTAGTTAGTGGTTTTTCTTTTTGTGTTTATTATTTTCCAAAATATGTATGATTCCAAATTTCTTGTCTTTTTTTTGTTTTTGTTTTTATTGAAAAATTATATGTGTAGAAGAGAGGCTGAACGAGTAAGATTGTGTAGGATATGTCATTGCGACCACACTACAGAGTCTTTCTCTTAGTTGAACGAATATGAGAGAGAGGTAGGAGTTGTTGGTTCCCAAACCTAATGGGATCGAGATTGGTACCCATACCATGGTTATCTCAATTGGAGGTTTAAGCATCGGGAGATCAACACTTTGAATTAGATAATTGGCCTTCACCAACCTATACTATGCCTCAAAACCAATCCATGGGATTGGTTCCCAAATTGGATTATGGAAAAAATATCCAAGCTATAGCGGACGTGTCCAAGAGTCATGAGTTACTCCAATCACAAATGCTTAATGACATTAGAGATTTGGGAACTCAACTTTCCTCAAGTGTTGAGAGAGTTGAAGGGCAAGTGAGTATTTTGATGGAAAGGGTGAGCCAACTAGAAACCCAATATTTCAAAAATGAACCATCCCTAGTTGAAGTTGAAATTTTGGTAGATGAATCCAAAGGGGATGGGGAGTGGTTTTGTTGAGAGTGAAGTCGTTGAGGAAGGGATTATATACTTAATTCACCATATTACCTATTTTTACCCCAACCTACACCTATGGAATATGCTAAACTTCCAAACTACCTATTTCCTCTAGGGTTAACTCTTCTTCTACTATCTTCCTCTTAGAATATTATTACCCCCACCTCTTTATTTTTAGTTTCCTATAGTGATGGGGTACAAACCCGCACCAGATAACATTAGGGTTGTGCCGATGACCTTAAATATATGGAGTTTCTTGGAAGGCAACCCTAACTTTAAAAAAAATTAGTTTAGTTAGTTTTTATTTCAAAAAAAATATCATCATCACCCTTATCCTCCCATTCTTACCCCAAACCATTAGACAACACCACAATCCCCACCTAAACCACCACCAAATAGACAACCTAGGCCACACACTAGTTTATGTGTATGAATGTTGATTTATACTTGTTTAGTGTGGATTTGTAGTGGCTTGATTTGATTGCATGTTGGGGTAGATTTGAGGATATTGAGGTGAGAACAATGCATTGGAAAGTTATGTTTGCCTATCATTTTGTTTATTTCCCTTTCTTTTCATGTCACATTTCTTATTTGAGGAATATGTGTGTTGTAAGTTTGGGGATGGAAAAGATGTCCCATTGCATTGTGTTGTGGATATTTATTTTTTTGGTGTGTTTTTATATTTTAGATTTTGGTTTTGAAACACTATTACACTTGGTGTGCATGTTTGTTTTGTAGGAAGCTTATGTTTTTTGGAAGAAAGAGAGCAAACAGGGTTAAGAGGAGTCCAACTCACAGACCGTGTAGACATACATAGTTTGTGATACTCAAAATGGTGGACAAGGAGAACAACCAAACCCCAAATTCATGGGGTGTGTAGACGTGCACGACCCATGAAGCTCACAAACCCTCATATATCCAAATCACCATTTCTTACCTACCACCCAAATCCATTTACCCTCAAAACCCTTGAGACACACAACTAGAAACTTAAGAGGTAACTCTTCGATGTGATGCATGGTAGTGGTTAGAGTGAACTTGCTTGATTAGAGGTTATGGGTAGTATATTGTGTTGATGGTATTTTGTTTTATTAGATCCATGATTGTGCTACAAAGGGTATATTTTATTGTTCATTTTTCATTGTAAGTTCTATTCTTTTCCTTCCCTTGGCATACGTTCTAGATTGTGTATATGCATTGAAGACAATCTAAACTTTAAGTGTGGGGAGGAGAATTGGATAAAACTTATGATTATTAGTTTTTTTTAACCATCCCATAATGGATGGGGGGAATTATATTAAGGAACCCCAATCCCTCTTAAAACTAAAATAGGTGAACATTAGGAAAGAGTTGCTTAATTACAAGATGAAGAAGACTGGATATGAACAAAATTGAGATTCCTAACAATAAGTTAAGAAAGGCAATTTTGTTGATATGAAGTGAGGATCCTAGTCTACTCGTGAATGATCACGGATGTTTGGAAGTCCCAAAAGATCTCCTAAAATTGCCATTTTGAGCTTGATCGGAGCAGCCGAGTATGAATGATGTTGCATAGATGTATGTTGAGGCTTCAATGTAGCAAGTAAGTGAGCTGGATTGTTTTGCTGCCTATAAACATGCTCCTAAATGATGTCTTTACCCTCTATGAGTGATTGGATTTCCCAAAGCTGAGGCATTAGTTTCCAGGGTGCTGGTTTAAGTCCATTGATGATTTGTGTAACCTGCAAAGAATCAGATTCACAAATTAGAGGAAACAAATTTTGATTTATGCATAACTTAACCCCCTCAATGCAACTTAAAAATTCAGCTTGGAGAGGACATTTTGCTGCATGAATGTAGAAGGATAACATATGGATTGGCTGGCTACTTGAGTCCCGAATGATACAGCCCCCATGTTAAAAGTAACCAAACCAAAAGACGCATCAAAGTTCATCTTGTATCCCACATCAGAAGATTTCCATTTGTATGATTTTATGATCTTAAGTTTCTTAGCTTTAATGGTAGATACTAAACCCAATGGTTTCAGATGTAAAATGTCAAGTTCATGAACTGGAGGATAAAGATGCAGTATGTCTCTAATGATTTGGTTAACTTCCATTTGCATGCCTGCAAAAGTATGTTTTTGGTTATGAAAAATGGCCGAGCATATACTCTTCCAAAGAATCCAGCAAATGATGGATGATATAACATGAACTACATTCTTTTTAGCTTTTGACATGTCATCGGCATACCCGAACCAAGAAAGCAGATCACAAATGTGATGAAAATTCATAAACTGAGAATCCACAATTTGAAAAGCATGTGTCCATAACTTCTGAGCCACATAGCAAGTATTGAAATAGGCGATTCATGGATTCAGCATTATTATGACAAAGGGAGAATCTGGAAACATTAGTTATTCCTATGCCTTGAAGTATATCATCCAAAGGAAGACATATATTCATGATTCTCCACATAATGAAAGAGATTTTACCTGATAGCAGTGGATGCCAAACTTTTTTGCAGTGATGGTGATTGACTGTGAAAGTGTCTAAGACTTTGGAAAGCAGAAGATATGGTGAACTTACCTGACTGAGATGGTTTCCATATAAGAGTATCCTTTTTTCCATTGAAGATGGATAAAGGAACCGGCAAAAAATGAATAATATGCTGGGGCAGGCCTTGAATGATTTGATACGTAAATGCTGCTCTATTAGCTTGAAATTCAGCCACAGTTAGGTAAGGGAAAAGTGGAGTGTCATCTAAAGTCTAAAGGTCTATCAAACTTCCATAATCTGTCCAGTTAGCAATCCAGAATGAGACACTACCCTCACATATTATGATTTTGCAGTTAGAATTTGCAAAATTGGAAAGTTGAGTAATTCTAGTCCAAGCATATGAGTTTATGTGGTTTTGTGGTAAAGACCGGATTAATTTAGCCCAAAGAGAGTCTCCAATCTGTAATTTCCACCATAACTTAAGAGAGAAAGAATCAATTATGTCTTGAGTTTTCTTGAAACCTAAACCGTTTTCAGTAAATGGATAGCTCTCTTAACAAATAACGAAGTATCAAAACTGCAGTGATTCAATTTGGGGTAAATGTATGTAGCGATACGTCTTCATTTATAAAATCTATGTTTGCTTGTGATGGTATCTCAATTTCACCGTCACTGTTAGTATCCTGAATTCCGTCGCCTACTTTTAATAAATATGCTGAAAATTCTGGATCAAGTAAGGCTCTTACATTCTGTTAAGTGTCAGCTTTTCAAATTGGCTCCATAAGGTTGACATGACAATTGAAGCATCGACAATATCTTTTCTTATACCTTTTGGAATAATTGGTAATGTCTATCAAAAATCACCGCTGAAAACAATTATTTTTCCACCAAAAATAGTATTCGAACTCATTATGTCTCTTAACATTTCACAAATTTTTCAATAATGTTACGTTTTGCCACTGTAGCCTCATCCCAAATAATTAACTTAGCTATTTTTAAGAGGTATGCTAATTTGCTTTGTTTGCTAATATTGCAAGGCTTAGAATGAGTTTCATCTAAAGGGATCTTAAACCTAGAATGTGAAGTTCGTCCTCCTGGAAGCAAGGATGTTGCAACACAAGAGGTAGCTGTAGCAAGTGCTATATTACCCGTGGATCTCACTGTAGCTAGAAGTGCTTTATATAAAAAAGTTTTTCCAGTACCACGTGGTCCATCTATGAAGAAAACTTTTGATATATTATGATTAATATGATGTAAAATCTGATCGTATGAAACTTTTTGGCCTTTATTTAGCAGGTGTACGGATAAAAAATCTTCCTCAAGTGTAACTATATTTCGATCAGTCTCTAATTCTTTTCTTAAAAAATTTTGGGAATTCATTTTTAGATCATCATTGTCAATAAAGAAATAATCTTCAAGTTTTCTACCCATGGAATATAAATAATAGGCAAGTGCATCTAAAACTTTAACTTTGATAGTACTGGAAGTAAGATTTTTTATTTTGCTTAAAATCCTCTGAAAGTGAATCTTCGAATTTTAACCAAAGGTCTTTGGAATTATGTGGGTCACAAAAAACAAGAACTGTAGCAAGTATTTGGCGTAAAGTATGTGGCATTAGATAAGCAGCAACTTCTTGAAGGTATATTTCAGCAGTGTCATCTTGTTTCATTAATCCCAACATTTGTGCACTTTCTCTACACGTACTGAATGTTTGTCCATTTATTGTTTTCAAGTCTGTAAAGGAAGGTGGTTTCCGGATGTGTAATAATAATAATCTTAAATAAAAGCATTGCACTTTTAGATGGATGACAGTTTAAAATGCGACCTAGTACTTCATTTCTTTTCCGCGGTGCCCAATCTTTAGAATCAACATGCCAAGTAAAATATTCAGGGAATTCAGCATATAAGCAGTTCACCTTTTTAGCGTATTCATTATGTTTATTCATATAAAAGAATTTTGTTAACATTATTTTCATAATGGAAGGATTATGAACGATGTTTTGAAGAGATCGATTCGCAGAGAAGCTCACTGATTGTTCATCTTCTAGATGAACTGGTAAAGACATAAATGAAAGATATGTGATTTAAATCGAATCCAAATGTCCGCCAAGTGGCTTTAGGAGGATATATCCACCTGGTAGACTGGAAGTTTTTAATTTCGTCCAATGTTGGACTGGGTTTTAAAAAGCGTGCTTTACGCGCTAAAAAGCGCTGAGTGCTGCCCTTAGTGCTTTCTCTGACGAAGCGCTGGAGCGGACGAGAAGCGCGTGCTTTTGAGCGCTTTTGAAGTGAAAAATTGTGCTTTTAGTCAAAAGTAAAAGGTGGGCCTCTTTGTTTTGTTTTTTTATGAATGGTTTGTATATTAATTAAGTTCAAACTTGATCTTTCGGGCTGTCACTCCAAGCCGATTACAACTTCTATTTCATTCCCTCGTAGCTATTCAGAATTACAACTACCCGTCCAACAATACATTCATATTTTTTGACAAATTTTTCTTCC
>JAULKK010023437.1:0-30832 GCA_032355705.1 Rubia peregrina
ATCTAACCCAAAGTGTTGGCTTCCTGACGCATTTATATAACACGACTTCGAGTTACCACTAAACCTCGAATTGGGAGAACCGTGGTGTGGGTACCAATCTTGATCCCATCGGCCTCGGGAACCAACAACTCCTACCTCTCTCTCATTTTCGCTCATCCAAGAGTAAGACTCCGTAGGGTGGTTGTAATGACATATCCTACAAAATCTCACTCGTTGAGCCTCTCTTTTCACATACTCACTCAACCATGTGCAACACTCCGTAGGATGATCATAATGACACACCCTACAAAGCTTCATCCGTTGAGTACTTTCTCCCCACATCTTTTTAAAATTTAAAAAACAAACCAAGAAAACACACAAAGTTCGGAATCGTAGTGCAAGGGTCCTCGGTTTGCACCAAGAACTCAAGCAATACCTATTCTGGGAAAAAACAACACTAACTACTCAACTACAAGCAATACCCACGTCAAATAGTGTTGAGATAACCAGATATTTCTCTTGTCTGTCATTCAAGGTACTACCACCAATACATGCATATCTCATCGTCTTTGTAACTAGGGATACCATCCCCTTCATCTCACTCCCAATGCTAACGCGCCTCCACTTAGAGAAATAAATCCCGCCTAAAAGGGCAATGCCTCGCGTAGGTCACAACCGTTAGATATGAAAGTGAGGGCATTACGTCCCGGATACTCCACTATGGATCTCAATCCCTATGCCTGGGGAGGCAAAGGAAATGACACCTTGTGATGACTCTAAATTTGGCACAACTCTAGTTGCTACAAACAATCATGCTCGTCTATCGGGATAATCCAAGGATTTCCCCTCGTTGGGATTTTCCAAATCGACCGCCCAACATGTAATTTCTCAACACAACTAGCCAATGAGAATTATGGTTTAACACATGCAGAGATATTTTTCTCGAGGTAACATGAATGCACTCATCTCACTGGTGTTCTTGAACCTACTTCATAATTCTAATGTTCCCAACATAGCAATGAAGTTTGACACAATATTACACTACCATACACGTATAGATGCATCATAATAATGGAAAGCATAAATCTCCAAAGAAAGGAAAGCACAAATCAAGCACAAATATTCATAGGAATAAAGATAGGAGAATCTAAATCTCAAAAATCCGAAAATAAAAAATCAATTCATGAATACAAATACTACCCCAAGTTTAATTAACTACTTCCTAAGAAATATATCCATGAAAAATATTGGGTTAAATGCCACAGATCTAGGAAAATAAGGTAAAGAAAAGAAAAGAGAAGAGAAAGGAAAAAAAAAGTAGAGAAACTCTAGAGGGAGAGAACTCTCCTCTTCCTTCTACCTAGAAAGAAATAAAATTTACATTATTCCTACTTAGTTTACCCTAGAAGACTAAAGGCTTCTATAGGGAATTGGGCCTTGAAAAAGGCCCAAAATAGGCCAAAAAACCCTAGCACCCGCAAACGGCACAGGTTGTGGAAATTGGCACGAGCCGTGCCAACTGGTTAGGCTCATTTTGACATAGGTCATGTGTCCTGGCATGGTCCGTACTGACACAGTTAGCTTCGTGCGGGCATGAGTCTTGTATCCTGGCGCAGGCCATGCCAACCATTTATTCTCGTGCTGACCAGGTCTTGTGTCCTGGCGCGGGTCGTCAGCTGGTGCTTCATTTTGAACTTCTGATTCATGCGTCATGTGTCGTTTGGCGCTGGCCGTCGGCTGGTCTTTGTATTTTTAGGGTTGAAAAGACACAGACCGTGTAAATCAGCATGGTTCATGTCCATACATAGCCTCAAAAAGGATCGGGGTGTCACGAGACGTTTTGCACCAAATGGTTCGTGCCAAGGTGCTATAGAACGGCCGAAATGGCTCCTTCCGACCAAAATAGCTCATGCTGAGCGGAACAGTCCGTGCTGGGCAGAACGGTCTGTGCTGATGCCTCCCAGCACAACCCGTGTTACTCGGCATGGCCCTTGCTGAAGTTTGGCACGAGGCCGGCAAGTACTTCTCCTTCCAAAATTTGTTTGCTTCGCTACTGATGAACCGCTGATATGATTTAAGAGTTTTTGTAGTCAATTTTATAGTTCTCGAGAAGAAGAATCCAATGGTGCCACCCTCAAGGGCTGATTATTCTCGGATTGTTCCCAGAAATCCGTGCAACACTCGGACAAAAATTCCTCCGCTTCTTCCTTGGTCTTCTTTAACTCTGAATCCACCTTTCTTGGGCTCAATTCCATCTACTACCACGCTTTGGAGTATGTACCCTTAAATCTACTACCATCCTTGCGAATGATCTTCGATATCTTCTATAGGATGCGAATGTCCTTCAAATATCTACTACCAAGCGGATGACCTTCTACAAAAAAAATAGAAGAGAAAAGTGCTTTTATAACTCTACCTACTTGACATAAGTGCTAATATAACATTTTGATATCTGAAAGTGCAGATATAACCCTACCTAGTTGATGTAAGTGCCAATATAACCTTTTCCGACATCTGAAGGCCATATTCAATGGAAAAGACAATTTTACCCAACCCTATAAATTTTAAGAATGTGCTGATATAACCCTATAAGTTTTAAGAATGTGCTGATATAACCCTATAAGTTTTTAAAATGTGCTAATATAGCCTCCGGTGGTGGTCCGGCGGCTGTCGACGGTGGTCCGGCAAACTCAAATTCAGATTTTAACACTAAGGGTATTTTGGATATTTTACATACGGTCAACGCCGGAAAATGAAAGTCAATGCCGGAAATGGGGTCTGAGGGTTATATTGACACTTACATTAACTAGTTAGGGTTTTTTTTGCACTAAAAATTATCTGATGGTTATATTGACATTTATATCAAGTAGGTAGGGTTAAATTGGTATATATCCCAAAAGATAATGAAAAAGTACTCATGAGCAACCTACTAATGAGATCACAAAAGGAAGATCTAGGTTACCGTGAATACAAAGTGTCCATTAGCTTCAATTAAGTCTACAAAACTCGGGATTTAGACAAGAAAACTAATAACGGTTGTCTAAACCCTTTGTCGTGTAAACCTAACTAAAACTAACAATCAACCAAACAAAACATGATAATAAATGTATCAAATGCTTCGGCTAACGCATGCATAAAGGTGCACATCATTTCGCAGCTATATAGCAGTACTCCCTCCGGTTCACTAACATTGGCTCACTTGCTTTTGACACTTGGATTTAGGAAGGTGGAATTAGTGGTTGAGAATGCATTGAAAGAGTAAAAAGTAAATTTTGTGGATGAAAATAACCTAGAATTTGCCAAAAAGGAAAATGAGCCAATATTAAAAAAACCATCCCAAAAGAAAAAGTGTGCCAATATAAAAAATGGAGGGAGTATATTCGCATATAACACTTAAATAAATTGATGATTGAAGCTAATTTTCTTGTAATAACTGGGTCCCGGTTCAAATTCCAAAGGGAACACTACTTTTATTTGAGAATTTTAATCTTCCGCACGCATCCATTCATGACTCAGCTCGAACACACGAGCACATCATCAGCCACACGCGCGTCAATACTTTTAGACCATCTTTAATCACAACCCAACCCAACGTTTATAATTTTTAATTATTTTTCTCACATTCACATCAAACTTTATTTTTTCCACTATTTATCAACAACCAAACACAACCTAACATTTTAACTTATCCAATTATTTTTTTGAATTCCATTTATCTTTGATATTATGATATTGATTTAATTGTAAAATTTATCAATAATTAAATATGATCAATTAATATATAATAAATACTGGAACAAATTAAAATAATTTACAAAGAAATTTTATAATATTTACACGAGATAAATTTTAACAAACAAATTACTATAATAAATATTGAAGTACGCAAATTCCCGTGGCAAAAGTTTTGTCATACATGCTTAATTAAATAGTTTTTAAGAGCAATGTTGATTTATCTATTTACAGGATTTTCTTTATGAACATTGAAAAAAGGTAAAATCTTGGGAAAGACCATCTTTCCATAAGCATATAGAAAGACGGGGTTTAATGAGAATTATAGAAAGGTAAAAAGTTATAGTTGCAATATTAAAAAATTAGTATGCAACGTACATTAGTTATAAATTTATGACCCGGTGATTAGAACCCAAATTTTTTATCTTGATTTATTTTAATTTGTACTTTAAACCTTGGTTTTTCCATAATTTATAGAAAGACCGTCTTTCAAGAGTCGAACTCTCAAAAAAATAGAAAAAAGGTGAAAATAAGATTATATTATTAGCAAAAAATTACTACATATAATTAAGTAGTTTTTAAATAAACTAAATAGTCCCAACAAATAAGGGAGTGACATGTATGTGTGCAAAAATTAAGGAGGGCCGAGAAGAAGCCTTCCTTCTCTAGCGGTTGCTATGGCATGGAAGCCATGTCAATGATGGGCCATGATTTTGAATCCTTTTCTTTTTTTTAATTCAAGCCACATGGACAACCATGAAGTATTGGTTGTTGATAAAACTAGTCTTAGGGACCATTTAGTTCAAGCAAGGAAAGGAAAAGAAAGAAAATGAATAATTATGATTTTTAAAATCTGTTTGGTTCAATTGTGGTAAAAGAATCAAATTCACCCTCATTCCATTTGTTACTGTTTGGTTCACAAATAGGAAAACAAATATTAACTTCTAGGATTATTTTTAAAATAACATATATAAGTATAAATTATTTCATATGATCAAATCTGCTAAAAAATATAAAAGTATTTCAAGAATTATTTTCATATCAAGTTCATATAAAAAGTATTTAATTTAATGTATGTAGTTCATAATCTTTTATTTATTAATATGTTGTATGTGATTAAAATAAATGTGTATATCTTTTTATAATTTGTCATAAATATTATATTTACATATTGTCATATGGAAAAATCTAGGAAAAACCGACTTTCCATAGGCATATGGAAAGACGGGGTTGAATTAAAATTATTGAAAGGTAAAATATTTTACTTGCAATATTAACACTAGTGGAGAAGGGGTGATTAAAGACACCAAATTAAAGGCGGTTCTTGAGGAACCATTTTTATTGAGATCCGAAAGGAGTTTCGAACTAGGAACTCTCTCCCAAGTCGCGTCGGACATTTTAAAGGCGGTTTTCAATTAATTAAAGGCAGTTCCTCCTTTAATGAAAATCGATCAAAGACGGTTTCATTGTAGAATCGCCTTTAAGTGGATGTCTTTGTTGGGTCTTTTAAACCTAATATATAAAGAAAATGCAAACCCTTTCCTCCCTTACTTTTTTTTTAAGAATCCAAACCCATTGGATTTTCTCTCTTCATTCTCACCCACACTGCCTCACAACTCCCTTCCCTCACGAACACCTCCACATTCAATACTCCCTCAACCACCATCTCCCTCAAGCATCCGCCGCATTCATCTCACTCCTCCACCACCACCCCTCTGCCACCTCCACTCTCACTCCTCCACCACCACCCCTCTGTCTCGCTTGAAACCCTCACCCGCCTCCGCATGTAACCCTAACGCCTCCGCCGCCTAAAACTCACGCATGCTGCCTCAGTTCCTCACCCCTCCGCCACGCTGCCATGCACCACCATGCCATCTCAGTTCCTCACGCCTCTGCCACACCTCGATGCCCCACTGTGAATCCCTCTGCGATGAACCACCGTGAAGACTTCACCGCGAATGGCCACCAGAGAACCAGAGAATCTGTACTTTTGTTTGATTAAAGTGTTAATATGTATTTTAGGAGTGTGGATATGTATTTTAAAGCCCGAATCTGTAACTTTTGCTTCAATTTGAGTGTGGATCTGTATTTTTTGCTTTCAATGCAATCGGAATCCTGGTTTCCGGCGATTGTTTTTGGGACATTAGAAACAAGTTCCGAATTCAGAACCTATTTCAGACCCCAATCAAAGGCGGTTTTCGAACCGCCTTTGATCAATTTCTATCGAAGTCACTACCAGAGAAGTAACCTACAAAGTGAATTCTCTGGTCCTTTAAAGCCGCCTTTAATAAGGCTTCCTCCACTAGTGTAGAATATTATTATGCAACATGTAGTAGTTACAAGTTTATGATCCAATTAATGCAACCCAAAATTTTTATCTTGATTTATTCTAATTTGCAGTTTAAATCTTGGTCTTTCCATAAGTTATGGAAAGACTGTCTTTCAATAGACAAACTCTTGTTATCTTTACATTTTCTTTTTATTTCATATCACATGCGGCAAAATGATTTTAAAATATGTAGTTCATTTAATATAAAAATGTGCTAATAATGATGTTAAAAAATCACATACGAAAATATTTAATAGCTATAAGATATTCTATTTGTTTGGCTAACCCCTATAATATAATAATATTTATGAAATAATATTAATTTTGAGATGATCTCCTGTGAGGCAAGTAAAACTTTAGGCAGGGGTTTTATGAAATTCTGACTACTCCCTCCGTCCCACTAGTAATGGCAAATTACTATTCACTTGGTCAAATTTGATCAACTTTGACCATAAATATAAATTAATCTATATATAATAAATATATCATGTGAGATATTGTTTAATTTATCTTAACAAATATTTTCCAATTATCAATTTTTTATGCAAAATTGGTATATGTAGCTATAGATATTAACGGTCAAACATGATCATTAAAGACCGTGAAAAAGCAAATGCGCCATTACTAGCGGGGCGGAGGGAGTATATTCTAACTCATGGGACCTATCTCTAATAATTTTAAAGGGACCTATCTCTAATAATTTTATAGGGATCTGTAGCTAATATTTTTTCGGGGCTTTTTTGTTCAATTTTTCCATCATTTTCCCGCCATCTACAATCTGCAAAAAAATAAGAATAAAAAAATATTTTTAAAATGCAAAAAAATCAATATGATCATTGAACTGAAAATCATAAACATCAGTTACAACTTGCAAAACATCAACGGGAAATACTAAAACATCGATTAAAAAATTGTAGCAAAAAAATAATATATATATATATATAATCAAATAGATATCAACAAAAGATTGAAAAAACGTCGACTACAACTAACAAAACATTAACTGAAAATCATAAATATCATAACCTGAAATCATAAAAAAATCAACAAATATAAACTGAAAATCATTATAAAAAATTATCATTTTTTTATTAAAAAAATTCTATAAACATCAAGCCTATATCACCCAAAAGCTAAAAACATCAATTCTTATCACCTAAACTTCACTTAGAAAATGTAAAACATCAACATAAGGGAAAAAACACTAGAAAACATCAATTCCTATCACCTAAAACTCGCCTAGAAAATGGGGAAAAATCAACATGAGAGAAAAAAGGCTAAAAATATCAAACCATATAAACAAAAAAAAACTACAAAACATTGACTCATATCAACTAAAACTCACTATAAAAAATAAAAAAAACATCAAAATGAGAGGGGAAAAACTTAAAACATCAATAAAAAATTACGGTACCTCAAGAGTATAATATCTTCCCTCTGAAAATCATAAAACATCAACAATTATGTTTTAAAAATTTTACAGATATCAACCTATATCACCCAAGAACTACAAACATCATTTTTTAACACCTGAACCTCACCCGAAAAATAAAAAATATCAATATGAGAAAAAAGACGCAACAAACATCAACTGATGTCACCTAAATCTCAGCCGAAAAGTGAAAAACATCAAAATGAGAAAAAGACACTACAAACACCAACTCCTATAACCTAAACCCCAGCCATAAAATAAAAAAGATCAGCATGAGATTTTTTTTAAAAAAAAACTACAAACATCAACTCATATCAAATAAACTACAAAAACATCAACTCATATCAAATAAACTACAAAAACATCAACTCATATCAAATAAACCTCACCCGAATAATGAAAAACATCAACATGAGAGGGAAAAAACTACAAACCTCAACCAAAAATCCACAGTACCTCAACAACATAAATTATTCAAAATAAAAGACTCAACCAAAAAGGTACAGTACCTCAAAAACATACGTTCTTAAGAAAAATATCCTAGTGGGATTCGATCCCAGACCACTAACCTCGAATCTTAGAGTACTAACCACTACACCAGGGAACCATTTATGAACATTCTCTCAGTGAAATAATAATAAACCTCAACATCATTGGAAAAATTAAAACAACATATATCACCATACATAAAACCATAAGATCATCACATAGCAGATTAACATCATCTCACATCATCATAAACATATCATCACATTATAAACATACCAACATTAACATCATCAAACATCATCTCACATCATCATAAACATATCATCACATTATAAACATCATCATCACACGCAAAGGAAAACTAATAGAAACTGAGTTTTACCTTCGAAACTAGAAGACGGAGGAAGGCCACGCCTGATTCAGCAGAGGTTTTCCAGTGGCATCTCCACGCGCGTGATAAAATGCACCGGCAGAGCGGCTATCAATTTACTTTCTCCGACAAACTGAATCTCATGCTATGGTTTTGCAACGCCGGGGACGATGGCATATATGATGCCAGGGAATGATGAAAATAGAACGACACCGGAGACAATTCCAGAGGACGCACCGAATAGAACGATGTTGGAGACGACACCAGAGAACGTTGCTAATTGTACGACACTGGAGAATTGCCACGAATTGTAAAGGCACGTAAATTACGATTATTGTGAAATGCATATCCGACGACATCGCAAGGATTATCATAAGTAACGGCAGAAGAGAAGAATCGTGGTGGAAGATGAAGAATCGCTGGTGGAAGAGGAAGATGGCGCGGCGGAGGAGCAGTTCTCGGCGGTGGAACGGTTCTCGAGCAGTTTCCAGAAATGGAGGAGGAGTAAAAATAAATGAAATTCCAGATTTTAATATATATATTTTTTATAATTGGAGAATAGGTCCCTATATGTATTGCCATATTCTTTAAAAAATCCATCCCAAATAAAAATTACAATAATTGCATAATAAACCCTGACCTAAAGTTTAGGCTGTCTAAAACAAGACTTTGTGATTATTTTTTTAATGAAAATAACATAAATATTAATTTTATTAATATTCAACCCATATACAAATAAAAAATTATAATTATAATATTATTTTTTGCATATGAAATTACTTTTAACTTAAAATTATAATATTATTTTTTTATTTATGTTAAAGTATAACATTACTACTTAATATATTACTATTTATATTATAGAGTTATAAAATAATATAACTATTTATTATAAAATAAATAGTTTTTAACGTTAAAAAATAATATATATTTTTACTTAAAAAGAGTTCATATGAAAATTATGATTTTATTTTAATTCAACTTACATACAATACGAAAAATAAAATTTAATATTTTTATTGAAATCATAATCATGATTTTATTTTGATAATAAATATAAATTATAATTTATCCTGGAGTTAAGAAAACAAAGAGTGAAATGGAAGACTAGAGGAATGCTACAAAGAGGGAAAGGAAATCTCAGTCTCATCCACTTGGGAGAATTGTAAAACCAAAAATAGGGAAAAGGAATGATAAAAAAAAAATCAAACCAAACCAAACACTAACTAAGATCTCCGATTTACTTTCCCTTTCCCGATTCATCCCTACCAAACGTCCCCTTAATATTTTGACTCTTATAATTAAAAAATTATCGATCTATTATATATGGAGTAAATTTTTTTTGACAAAACTATTTACAAGCACAAAACTCCCAAGTGTTGATAATTTTAATGTTTAATTTACTATATTATGCGATTATGATTTTTTTTATTTGCATTTAAGAATTGATTCTGACTACAAAATTTTAGTCATAAAAAATTTCTAATTCTTAAAGTATACATCATAATCTCGATAAACATTATCAACTATCTATTCTTCTTATTTTCAAACATGTTTTGTCCCATCAACACGTGCCCATGTTTTGGTCAGATTTGATTACATAAACAAGCACTCATAAAATGATAAATTTGATTAACATGGACAATTTTAACCCTCTAAGAAAATACGAGAACAACTTAAGAGAATGTTAGTACAAAAGGTAATTATAAATTGTGCCAGTATTACTAAGGCCTCAAAGAAGTGAGTTTGGATAGAGGTTTTCATCTTTAAAAGTGAGAAGCCAGGGCACAGATGGTGTTAATAACTTCTGTGTAGCATTGGCCGATGTTCAGATTGATCTTTGGACAAAACTAACCGGTTATTGGATGACTTTTGCTAGTTTTGTAAAGCACAATCGAGCACAACAAAAAGGGATTCCGAAACCCCATCAGCTTCTAGGTGATCAGTTTGAAGCCTCGTTTTTTTATCAACTCACCACTAGAAATTAGGTACATAGACACCGGTTGAATTTGTACCGGTGCAACAATACCGGTGCTAGTAATCTCGTTAGCAACTGTAAATTAATAATAAAAAAATTACAATATTGATGCATGTGTGGACATATGCACCGGTAGAACAAATACCAATGCATAATACCGGTGCCTAAGTGAGAAGAAGGAAGAAAAAATAATTGAGCATCGATAAAGTGAATAGCAATGTTGTGTATCAGTGCTAGAATTAAAATTACGCGGAAAAAGATAATTCCAGCACTGGTAATTATTTGATACCGGTGCTGATGAGAAAAACACGAGGGAAATGGTATTTACCAGCAGTGGTTTGAAATTTTATGCCTAGCATCAGATATATACCAGTGCATATGTAAACATCTGGACCGATTGGTTATTTACCGGTGTAAATTACCTATGCTTGTATGACAAGATGGTTGATACATGATAATATTCAGCATCAGTACGTGTCATACCGGTGCACAATACCGAAGCTAGAACATAAATAACGCGGGTAAAAAATAATTCCAGCATGGTAATGTTTTTGGTACCAGTGCTGAAGCAAAAAACACCCGGGAAATAAAAAAATATTTTGCACTGGATTGAAATTTTAGGCTACCGGTGTTAGTTTGGAAATGACATGTATAGCACCGGTATTAGTAGTTTATACCAGTGCTATTGGTGCATTAAATGCAAACCTATCACTTTTTCCTGGCAGGTAAAAAAGTGCAAGAAGGTTATTTTTGGGTTCATTAATGGCAATTTTTGGATGAGCAAGACATGGAATGCTTATCAATGAAATCTCTTAAAGGTACTTTACATTTGTTTTAATCTACCATCTATGGTGGTATATGTGTGGAATGATAGGTTGCCATATATTTTTCTCATGTTTGATCATTTGATCATTGTAATTTTTGCTTCACACTATTCATGAAATGGGTTTGCTTGGTAGTATTGTTGATGTATTGAATGGTTTTTTCATGCATGTGGTTTGATAAGGTGTGGTAAGAATGTAGTAATGTGATGCTGCATGTTGTCGATTGTAACTTGATATTTTATGAATAAAATAATTTTTAGGGTAGAGGTGTATATTTATGTAGAAGTTAAATTTTTGCATATTGATTAAATTGTAGAGATGTACCGTGCCATCGAGACGCGTAAGCATGTGTATGATAATGTTAGTTTGGTGAGTGATGAATTGATTGCTTTTGTTGGGGGAGTTTATGAAGCATGCATTTAGTCGTGATAAGTGCATCTTATGTCTTTGTCATGATTGTCAGAATCGTAAGCGTACTGACGATTGGAACTTGTTGCAACTTCATTTCTACAAGAGAGGGTTTGCAAATGATTATTTGGTTTTGACCTTTCATGGTGAGAAACCACCGCCGGAGATGGTTGCATGTAGCAAGGGAGAATGTTTTGGGGATGTCAATTTTGATGACATGTGTGAGGAGGTGTTGGATGAATTCAGCGGTGTTTTGTCAAAATTTCTAAATGATAAGGGTATACTGTTGTTTCCCGGTTGCAAATGACACTGTAATGTCATTTTTTTATGGAGTTGTTTAACATGAAAGGTATTGATTCGTGGAGCGATACCATCATAGATAAGTTGCTCAAGTTTTTGAATGATAAGCTTCCCGTCGGAAATGGTTTACCGGACAACCTCTATGATGCGAAGAGAATTTTGTGTCCAATGAGAATGAAGCATAAAAAAGACATGCATGCCCCAATGATTGAGTTTTGTATAGGGGTCATTTGGAAAAAGAGGTGGTCTACCCCGTTTTCCCCTTTCCTTGTTATAAGAAAAGGAGAAATGAAGTTCTAAATGAAGAGATTGTTGTGAAGGTAAGGTAACGTGTCCCCGTCAAATGTGTGTGGTACATTCCTATTGTCCCAAGGCTGAAGAGGTTTTTTAAGTACGATGAGGATGCGAAGAACATGACACGGTACAGGGATAGGGGTTGTCTTGATAATGATATTATCAGTCATCCTGCAGATGCAGATCAGTAGAAGAATTTTGACAAGATGTATCGTGAGTTCGCAGATGAACCCATGAATTTGAGGATGGCTTTGTGTACAGATGGTATGAATCCCTTTGGTAACATGTCTTCGAAACATAGTTCATGGCCAGTTATGCTTTTCATTTACAATCTACCTCCTTATTTTTACATGAAGAGGAAATATGTTTTGATTCCTTAGATGATTTCTAGCCCGCGACAACCCAAAAATGGCATCAATACCTATTTATCCCATCGCATTGAATATTTGAAGGTTTTGTGGTCCGACGGTGTTGATGTATTTGATGGTTATCGTGGGACCAAATTCAATTTGGAGGCCATACTTTTCCGCACGATAAATAATTTTCCAACTTATGTTAATCTTTCAGGTTATGTGGTTAAAGGTTACAAGGCATGTCCTCTGTGCGAGGAATGTACTGCTTTTCAGTAGTTAAAGAATGGTAGGAAGACCGTGTATCTTGGTTATCGGAAAATCCTCCCGGCAAAGCACAAGTTATGAAACGATAAGATTCATTTCATTGGCGGGAGGGATGGGAGAAAGGCGTTGAGAATATTGAGTAGGTTTTCCATCCACAACAAGCTGGAAAAAATTAAATGTTGTTCTTGGAAAAAAATATCTAAGGTGTTACCACTAATGATGGACCTTTGAAGAAAAGATCTATTTTCTTTGATTTTCCGTACTGGGAGAATTTAGAGGTTCGCCACTGTTTGGATGTGATGCATATAGAGAATAATATGTGTGAGAGTTTAATTGGGACTCTACTTAACATTATGAGAAAGACGAAGGATAGCTTGAATGCACATAATGACTTGGTTGAACTCGGTATACGAGTTGATTTAGCTCCGGAGGTGAAAGAGAAGCGGACGTACCTACCATCGGTCCCTTGCAGTCTTTTAATCAGTGAG
Organism: Rubia peregrina; assembly: GCA_032355705.1. Lineage (NCBI taxonomy): Eukaryota > Viridiplantae > Streptophyta > Magnoliopsida > Gentianales > Rubiaceae > Rubia > Rubia peregrina. The sequence continues at coordinate 13,241 of JAULKK010023437.1, forward strand.
AGGAAGTCGGTTTGTGGGTGTATTTAGGAAATCAAGGTACCTTCTGGCTACTGTTCCATTGTTAGTCGATTTGTGAACGATAAATTACGTCTTAATGCTTTGAAATCACATGATTGTAATGTCTTGATGCAATAACTCTTTCTCGTGGCTATCCGCGGTTTCATAGAGGAAGTGATATTTTGCATCATGCACATGTGTTTCTTCTTCAACTCCATATTCTGTCAGAATATTAGCAAGAAACAACTCGATGAGTTAGAGGGTGAGGGGATTGTAGTGCTGTGTTTGTTTGAGAAGCACTTTCCCCTAGAATTCTTTTACATTATGGTCCACCTCATCATCCATGTGGTTAGGGAAATAAGAATATGCGGTCTGGTGGGGATGCATTGGATGTACCTGTTCGAGTGCCACATGGGGGTCTTTAAGGGTTACGTTCACAATCGAAGCCGACCCGATGCCAGCATTTTGCAGAGGTAAGTCACAGATGAGATCATTGAGTATTTCACTTCAAATTTTATTGGGAAGACAACTCTTGGAGTTCCTCAACATGTGCAAAGTGGTAGGAAGAATGGAATCACATGGTCCAAAGGTACACTTTACACACCCTACAATGCTGAGTTGATGAAAGTTTACCTTTATGTTTTGTGGAATAGTAATGAGATTGAAATATATGTTGAGGATCACATGTCACTGTCAAAGGAACTCTATCTTGAATGGCCGTCGAAATAGATACAACTAGATCATTCTTCAACGTTTGTCAACTGGTTTTATAATCGTTGCAATGTGGATGGAATGCCTGCTAAACTTTGGGAGTTTGCAAGGACACCCGGCTGCACCGTGAAAAGATACCAGGCCCATCACATTATTGGATTCAATTTTTCAAAAGTGGCCAAAGACAACAAGAGCACAACTCATAACAGAGGGGTTTACGTGGAATCTGAATCCATGTGGCAGTCGAGCAAGAAAGACAAGAAACCTATCCTCGCATTTGTTGCCTTTTATGGGGTGATCGAGGAGATCAGGGAGTTGCATTATGTTGAGTTTAAAGCTGTTGTCTTCAAGTGTAGATGGGTTGAAAATGGTATATGGGTCCGTTCAGAGAAGCCCATGGGTTTTACACTAGTGGGCTTGAATTGAGTGGGTTACGAGAACGACAAGTTCATCTTAGCCGCCCAAGCTCGGCATGTATTTTATATTCAAGATCCAAACAATGAGAAGTGGCATGTTGTACTCCATGGGCATTCCGGTGTTTGGAGGACGTTGGTGGACCACCCGTATGCAGACGATCATAAGGGAATGGTTTTTGGGTGGAAGATAATGGTCACATTGTAAGTGGTGATGTAGTCTTGAAAAGGAAAAGATAGGGTAATATGTTTCGTGTATCGCTCACTTTTGTACCCTCCTATAACATTTTGCATACCCCAATTTAATTATAAGTGGTCATCAAATTTCTTCTTTAAAACTTTTATTTTTTTGCATGTTTTTATGATTAAATTTCTATTGAAGTTTGTCTTAGCACCAAAATGTTGTTTACATAGTGGTGCTAAAGAACAGAGTATATGCTTTGTTCCTTGTAAAAGCACCGGTGTAACAAGTAATGTAACCGGAATACTTACATGTGCTAGAAAGATTTGCCCTCTCGTCTCTTCAAATAGTTTTAAAATGAAGTATAGCAGATGTGATCGGCTACCTTAATATAAGAAGGCGTCGATATATATAATAGAGGCACCGGTTGGGGTACCGGTGCTTTGTACTTAAAAATGAGACATGCTCTCTGGTTTCTTCAAAAAAATTGAATATTCTGTATAGCAGTTGTGTCCGGCTGCCTTAATATACATAGGCACCGGTATATTCAAGAGACGGGGCGGTTAGGTTACCGGGGCTTTATACATAGAAAAAATTGAGACTTGCTCTTTGGTCTTTTCAAATATTTTTAAAAAATATTTGAAGCAGCTGCGTCAGGCTACCTTAATATACAAAGGCACCGGTATATTCAATAGACGCACTTGTTGGTTTACCGATGCTTTATACTAAGAAAATTTTTTGAGACTTTCTCTCTGGTATTTTGAAATATTTTTTAAAAGCATTAAAGCACCTACATCAGACTGATTTGTTAGGTACTTTGTAGTGGTATTGTAAAATGCGGCACCAATTTTGTTACCAATTCTTCATACTTGACTTACATTTGCCTAGACTTGTAACTATTGGGTACCGGTATTTGGAAGGTTTAGGTACAGGTTCTAAGGCTTGGTTAGCTGTTTTTTAACTTAATTTTCTGCAACACTACCAGTAGGATACGAACACACAAAGCTTTTCACATCAAAGATCCAAAAACCCTAATTTTCCACACCGCTTCGATTGTGCTTCATAAGGTAATATCATATTTTCACTTTAATCTTGTAATGATCTCATACAATGGAATCTTGTATTTGCAATGAAAACCTAATCATGAATTTCTAAGCTCGTATCATAATCCTTGGTTTGCCATTCAATTGTGATTTTAATTGGAATAAGTAGATTTAGTTTTATAATCCCTTGTGGGTGGTAGATGTATATTGTACGGGTAATGTTTCATGTTGTTAGAATTTGTTAGAACTCTTAGTACATTGCCTTGCATACAAGTTTTTTGACAAAATGCTTGTATGTGAATATAAGTGATGGCCCTGAAAACCCCAAGTAAGAGGCCTAGGAAAGAAGAGTTTTTGTCACCCTCTAGTGGATCTCACTCGAAGAAGTCAGAAGATTGATTTGCTTCTGAGGAGGCAAGGTTGTTGGCCCAAAATTATCGAATGTGGAAGCATTATTCGGAAAGGGGAATAGAAGCAAATCCACCTTTTCAAGAAACTATTCGGTAGCTAGGATAGGAAAAACTTTGTGCAACACCACCCGCTTTTAACTTGACCATCGTAGGTGAGTTCCATGCAAATCTACGGGGTCAATTGAGCATGGATGAGGTATTATACCTGGGGAAATTAGTCCCTCTATCTCCTAAAACTATCATTTAATTGTACGGATTGCCTAATGTACAAGAAAAGGAGGACGAGATGTTAGCATTGATAAATGAGGATGGTGATTTGGACGTCGAAGTATAAAAAAGAATCATGCAGTGCATCACAAGGGAAGGTACCAATGTCGACACTCTAGTGTTTCCCAGGTGGAAAAAAATTTAGATGAAATAATTGCATCGGAAATGGGTCCATGGTATCACCTCATAGCCTCTCGTATTGATCCTGTAACTGTGAACACCGAAGTGCACAAAAGTTGGATAATCAAGTTAAATGCAATAAAAATAAACTTCGTTGGAATGTTGGGGAAGGAATACATCAGAGTCTGACAAAGGACAAGGATAAGACAAGATCCTATGGTTTTTGCAGTCTCATTTCGTCACTTTTTTTGAAAGCAGGGTACCTAACTATAACCACAACACATTTGGCCACCTAATGGCGCCAATTGTCATTGAATCATTCTTCAAGATAGAACCATCGCAATCTGCCCCGGCGATTGAGTCCGAGGTTTCCACACTGGAGACATGTATTCAAATTTTGCATATGGATTAACAATTTCAATGAAGATGGTGTGACCATATGGGGAAATTGCTAGACTACCAATTTCCAGATGTAGTCAAGGCAGTCGTACCTTTCCCGTCACTAAGCGACAATGACATTGCAGAGGACATTCTTGTGGGATCAACGTCACAGGACTTGGACAACACAACTTCCTTGGAGGAATCGGAATCATTTTTCGGTTATTATTCATGAAACGAACAATTTATTATCTTGTTCTTGGATAATTATATATTTGGCACACCCTACTTTTTTTTATTATGTATTTGGATGAATTAACAATTTCCCGTCACATTGCATCGTTAAATTTTAGTGAACATCGCGTCGTTAGATTTTTCATAACTATATATATATATATTATTGATGGGAAGGTGAATTCTTAGTTTCATATATTTCGAATTCAAGAAGTCCAATTTCTTAGGAAAGACCACATTTTGTAATCGATAATCCTCTCTAAAACATCCAGGGGCAGCTTCTTTATGCTGGATATGCACCGGTATTGAGATCATAGGCATCAGATTCCATATCGGTGCTCGTTTAGGTACCGGATTCCATACCGGTGCTCAATACTTAGCCAAAATTTATGACATTTTCTCACTGTTTACAACCAACATTTTTGAAATCCACATTAAAGCATCCTTACGCAGCTGTGTTCATCAAGAATTCCATCGGTATACTTAAAATAGGCACCGGTTATTATACCAGTGCTCAACTCTTTGACCATAGCCATAAATATAAAAAGCATCATGTTCCAGCTGCATTATGCAATTATTGGCACCGGTATATTAATCATATGCACCGGTATTTCACATATAGGCAGCGTATTACCACTTTTTGCACTAAAATTCAAAATTGCAAAAATAAAAAAAATAACAATAAAATTTGATTTATTATAAAATCAGTTGAAAACCCAAGAATAACAAAAAAATCAAGTGCATTGGAGCAACGGTCGTTGTTGCAACACAAATGGGAGCCATGGTGTAATTTTCTAAGAATTTGTTGTAGCGATCAAAGTTTCCAAACAAGGTCCTTCCTTTGACCCAACCATGTCTAAAACACAAAGTTGAGCTCCCCTGGCATTGAATTTAATTTTTGCTCAGCAAATTTTGGATTTTGACTATTCCAACTTCTTGGAGGGACTAAAGTGCAAAAAGTAAAAAGTTTGCTGATGACTCCAAATTGAAATCCGCTCGAACTTAAAAGAACAATTAACTCCCCCATCCCGTGTATTTTACAAGTTAGATGCCAAGTTACTATCAATGATCGGCTACGAATAAGTCCTCTCTAACTTTCTCAAAATCTCTTAGGTCCCACTACGTAAGCATATATCATTTACTCTGAAATATAAACTAGTGGTTTTGCTCATATGTCCAAAAATGAAGAATATTTTTATTTACCATAATTATTCAATGAAATAAAAATTCATGGGTGGGGTTGAAACGGAATGGAGCGTAAAGAAGAAATTCATAAGAAGGGCCTATTTGCAATAATTTTTAAAATTGGGTTCGAGAACACACTTCTCTTAAATTTATTCTTCAAACATGTATACATGCATTTTATAAACTGAGTTATTACTCATGTAGGGGTAATTCAAGTCCATTGCGGTTTTAAAAAGTTTTTGGGCCGTAACATAATTTTACTAGATAAAGTTTGTGATTAAACAATTAACTCCAAATCCATGATCTATACATTGTACATGGGTGAACTAAATTAATTTTTTGGTCAATTTAGTCATTCGACTAATTCCAATTAGTAACGGGGCTCAAATCATAACATTTAATAGTTAAAAAAAAGTTAGAACAGGTATTAGGACCACTCTACCGGTGCTAGAAATTGGGGAGGGAACCAAAAATGTTTAAATATTTCTGAAAAGGAATGGCAGGAAAAGGAAATTTTAAAGGCACCGGCTCAGTATTTTATATATTTGTGGACCCTTTACTTTCTGTCCATGTCCAGAAATAATAATAAAAATCGCATAAAAGCACCCCGGCGCAGCTGCGTTACCCAAAAAGGGCACCGGTAATTTTTGTTTGGACGCCGGTATTATTACCGGTGCTCAGGACTTAGCCAAAAAAATTGAGCCTTTGCTCTCTCTCTCTCTCTCCACTGCCAGAAATAAAATGTGGCTTTAAAGTAGCCTGGCGCAATTGCTTTATACTACAAAGGCACCTGTATTTTTAGTTTGGGCACCAGTTAAAGTACCGGTGCTTAGAACTTAGCCAAAATTTTGTCCATATGCTTTTTTCCCTTGCTGGAAATAAAAAATCACAATAAAACAGCCTGGCGCCACTGCTTTCTTCAACCAAAAGCACCGATATTTGGTTCTATTGCACCAGTAGTATGTTGGTGCTCCGTATTTTATATTATATATATAATCATAGGCACCGGTATCAAATCACTTATACCGGTGCTATTGCTCTTAATTTTAAAAGCCCAGGTTGAGGAACCGCTGCCAGTTTCATCTTTGTTGACAATGGTCCTCTTCAACTTTCGCCATTAACGCTCACCCCTCCCACGTATAACCCATATTTAACTCTCCATAACTCCCAATTACTTCCACCTTAACCCCACCGTGTATATAATCTCGACGGAAAAAGGTTTTGGGCACCAAAACCAAAGAAAATCTCTCGCAAACCGACGCATTTTTCATCGCCGTCAATTTCTCCTTTTCGGCGGTGAATGACTGCTATTCCATCCTCTCCATACTAAACCAGTCAAAAGAAACAAAGGTGAGTGTCCCATTTCCATTGCATGTGCATAAAATTTTGTGATTTTGCATTTCTTAGCTTGAATAATTGTATGTGCATATCATGTTCGATGAACTGTCTCAAAGAACTAAAATGTCATCGTGGTGGATACTCTATGTGTTTCGTGATAATGAATTCCATCACGCTGTATATTTTTTGTCTATGCAATTTTTTAGGGTGAAATTTTATGTTGTAAAAGTGTATATATAGATTGTGGATTGGGTTTGAACGGAAGGCGGTAGCTTTGGTAGTATTTTGAGTTCTTGGATTGTGTATTGTTTTTATCTATTATGGATAGAGTTCTAATGGAATCATGTGGTTCTTAGTGGGTTGATGTGGTTGTTGTGAAATTTGGATTGTGAAATTTTATGTATGAAAATAGTGGAATTTGGTAACCTGTTTATGAACATTTATGTCTTAACAGTTGCATCATGATGCATTACTTATATGGAATAAAAAATAGTTACTTTACTTATTGTGATTTGGACAGAAAATCCAGGTGATGACTAGCTCCCAATCAAAGCAGAAGAAATATACACATTGGGCTGGTAGGAGCAGTCATCGGGTTACTTGGGAAAGATCGTCAAGAATTTGAAAGAATAAGAGAGAGCCAAACTCGCTGCTCAGGGCTTCACGAAGAAGGAGATTGAGCAAGAGTTAAGTACCAAGAATTTCAATGTGGACAGATCATTGGTCTACCTCAAGTCCAACAAGTTTGGGGATAAAAGCGCATACACAGACCTGAAGGACAGGGCCGTCTTTGCTGATATTGTAAGTAGTTTTTAATACTTTGTCATAATATTACCCATTCATTGTAATGTCTTTAACTAGCACCTAATCATAGATAAGGATGAATGAAGAGGCTGCTAGGGGCACATTGATCTTGGATTCCAGGGAGGACATTTTGATAAAGGTAACCGGTAAGAAGGATCACCTAGGGATGGTATAGGGGTACTCAAACCAACCACCCAAAAAATGTTGACGTACCCCATCTGCCCTGAAGCCAAAGCAAATGCAGTAGCAGCTCGTTCCCTAGGCCGGCTATCCCAAACAAACAACTGACGGAACAACTGGTGGTCAAGGCGATGGTGGCATACCTTAACCAGGTAGTTAATGGACTGCAGCTGCTGGAGGAGTTTGAATCCTAACGGGGCTCGATGATCCAAAGTCATTCATTGAGAAGACATTAGGCCAGGTGGTGAGCGCGACACAAAACAAGTACGAGGATGATTTAGTGCGATGAGGAGGATGTAAAAAATTATATTTCAATTCCATTTAATTTATGTCATCCTGGTATTTCTATTTAATGAATGTTTATTTGTTATCTAACAAATCTTGTTCTAAAATGCATGACAAAATGGAAGAAGGTTTCTTTGTTCATTAAGAACCTTGACGGGTCAAGGGCCATGGTTGCAAAAGGGTTTCTCCAAAAAACCTGCCACAACCATACTTCAACAGGTGGAATTGCTCGTGTCCAAGTTTGTGAGCCGGTCTTCCCTGCTGAGGCAGGATTGCCTTCCGCCAACCACAAATTCATCAATGTTGGAGAGGCTGTTAGAAATGTGGTTGATTGGCCGGTGACCAAGATGAGGAGCCCCCAAATAAAGAAGGGAAGGATGTTGATACGATATCAAAAATATCATTTATTATATTTTTTCTTAGTTTAGTATTTTTAGGAGTTTAACACTATACTCTTTTTTCCCACTGGGTTTTTAATGAGGTAGTGTGATCGTTATAAACTATTGTTAATTTATTCATTTTGAATTTTAGTCATTAAACACAGCTATGTGGGCTTTGAAGGATTTAATGTCAGTTATGAGTTAATTAAACAATGTACAATGGTAAAACCGCTCCGAGACCGCTCTTGTGGTTTCAGTTCATTGAATAATCAATCTCTCTCTTCCACCTCAACAACTGAAACCACAAAGAAATCACTCCATTTTCTCGCCACAGTGGTTGAAACCACTTCATGGACCCCACTTAATTTTCTCTATCCTACTCATTAATTTTACCTTCAATATTTAATTTAAATAAATTTACCTATCCTAAATAAATTGAAATATGAAATTTAATAATACACTTGTAATTTTTGAATTGAATTTTATTTTTAAAAATTTAATATTTAAAATTAATTTCAACTTTTGAAAATTATTTTATGAACGGGAATTAAAAAGGACCATATCTATAGTTTATATTAAAGGATGTCATTCTTGCCACATGACATTCACACATAATTCTTGCTACATGGCATTCAAACATAATTCATCATCACTTTCTAAAATTAATTGAAAATGTAATATTTTATAGAGTCAATCCCTAATTTACAATGAAAATCTCTTCCCCATTTTCAATGTTCTTCCTATACTTCAATGTTTTTCAATTAATAAGTAATTTATCATACCCTATATATGATTATGCACATTCTTTTTGTATTCTCAATCTCCATTTGTTAGAGAAATTCTTTCATAATACTTATATTTTACAATAGTATATATTTTTTAATTTGATACACTTTCCATTTTGGTTTATCTTTTCAATATTATCAAAGTTAATTTCATGATAATAAATGAATCATTTTCATCTACTTATTCTTTTTTTTACTCAATGCGATCAATTTTTTCCACGTAATTGAATTTGCCAACTAAAATATCTAAAATTACTATGTTAAACATATAGAATAATAGATGAAATAAATTTTATTTATATATAAGTGTTTCTAACAAATTTTAATTTTGAGACAAAAATCAGTATTAAATTATTTATATAAATATTAAATATAGTACTAAAATATTTTATTTGTAAATACTTTCAATGGTTTATTTAACACTTTGTAAATTTTATTTGGAATATTTTTTAGTGTCCGTCTCTTGAAGACGGTCTTTCCATAAGTTATTAAACGACCAAGGTTTAATTGCAAATTAGAAGAAATGAAGATAAAAATTTTGGATTGCATTAATCGAGTCATAAACTTATAACTACTGCACATTGTATAACAAAATTTTAATATTGCAACTAAAATCATTTACCTTTCTATAATTCTAATTCAACTTCGTCTTTCTATATGCCTATGGAAATGCGGTCTTTTCCAAGACTTTGTCTATATACAGTTTGTCTCTTGAAATACCGTCTTTCCGTAAGTTATGGAAAATCCAAGGTTTAAATCGCAAATTAGAAGAAATCAATATAAAATTTTTGGGTTGCATTAATCGGGTCATAAACTTATAACTAATTCACTTTGCATAGTAAATTTTTAATATTGCAACTAAAACCTTTTACCTTTTTATAATTCTAAACTCCATATTTCCATATGCCTATGGAAAGACGGACTTTCTCAAGATTTTGTCATAAAAAATTTAATGCATTAAGGTATATTGTATTTTACTTTTAATATTATATTTAGATTATCATAAATTTTAATTATTAATCATAAAATATTGACAATTTAAAACTATATTTTTAAAATTTAAGATGGTGAATATTATTTTTTTGAATCAAAATTTAAAACTTTATTTTATATATTTCCAATTCAATCAATTAATCATGAATATCTGACAATATCCCTAATTAAATATTTTAGATCTAACATACATAATTTCTTTATCAATATAAATGAACTCCTCATTATATTTGACCATGCATGGTTCAGCCATTGTTGCTGCCGAAAATGTCCAACCTTTTACGGAGTACAATATTTGTTGACCACCGAAGTTTTTTTGTTGTCTTCCCTAGAATGTTTAATAATAATAAATGATATTCTCTAGAATATCTTTTTTTGTTAGAGAAATAGCACAATGTTATCAATTAATCACAATTTATTTTAAAAAATATTGGAAGAAGAAAAAAATTGACATCTCTAACTCAATTTCACAAAATTTAATTAGGAAATACTATCATTTAATTTAAATATTTTCTAAAAAATCTAAAAAATTGTATGATGATAATAAGTACATTTTTTTAATCATAAATCGTGCAATGTCACGAAATTACAATCAAATCTTCAAAACTTTGATCATTTTTCATATTCTATGAAATCTGTATGCATACAATGCTGATAACGATAATGTCATTTTGCTAAAGTGGTATTTATTGATATTTTTATCAACTAATTAAATTATAATAAAAATATATATTTATTTTTATATAATAATATTTAAATTCACATCCGTGCAAAGCATGAGTGTTATCTAGTATTATTAAAAAGAATTTATTTTCAATTTTAGAAAGTAATAAAAATTTAAATTATTATTTTTCAAAATAAAAATAAGAATTTTTAAAAATCTTTTTCAACATTTTCGTATTTTAAAAAAAATTCAAAAATTAATTTTCAATTTTTTCAAAACGCAGTTTTTTATAAAAAAAAAAAAGAAGTTGGGACACATGCCACCATATGATTGGGCCACGTATCTTGATTGGTTCACCAAAATTTTTAAAGAACAACAGCTATTTGCCACATGTCCCAACTAATGGGTGACATCTGGCATATAGGAGGAAAAAAATTGGACCGCGCTGACGCGCGAGCCCACCCTTCACATTGGTGTCAGCGGGCAGCAAAAAAGAGTCAGAACTGGGCTGGCTCATTCAATTCAAACCGGGGAGTGGACTCAGTGAATGCCGACCCCTCAACTGTGGGGGTTTTCGGTCTCAGTTCAGTTTCAATTTCTAATTGAGTCCGCTTCGAGCCCCCCCCCCACACTGTGCAGGCTCTTAGGGTTCAGAATATTCAGTTTTGACATGTCTAGAATTAGATTCGGTAAGATTGGATAAGAAAATATTCATTCAAGATTCATCTTGATGAATTCGGCCACATAGCCTTTTATTTTAGGTATTCTAGTTAGATATGGATTTAGTTTCTTAAAGATGCCATAAGTCTTTTCAGTTTATGACTTCTCCAAATTCCGTTGTGTTTGTGATTAGGGTTTGTCCAAGTTTCACCCTATAAATAGGGGAGGCCTTGGACGATTTTATTCACCAATTTTATACATCATATATTCAGATTTTCGAGTTTATACTCATACCTTGCGAGCGTTTTCATTGTTGTTTAATCCCACGAGTTAATTAAGTATCAATACCCTTTATTTGGGAACTAATCCTGTGGGCTAGTTAGTGAGCAAAATTTTGAATTGAGAGTCAATCATGAGGGCTAGTTGGTGATCAATTCGTGCGGCCATATTAGGGTTTGTGAGTCCCTTAATTCGGCCGAAGATCCAATCAAATTCCGCGATCTAGAATCTTCGTAATGAGATTCATATCATTTTGTATCAGAGCAAAGCAAAAGTTTGTGCGCTCATCATATTAGTCGGCATCAGTTGGTATCGTAGGGTGATATTTGTTGGTACCCTCATATCCGTATTTTATTTTCATTTTTTTTAAAAAAAACATCCGTCGCCACTCATCCCACCGTCCGCCGCTAGAGTCATCTCCGACAACTCCATTCATCTCGCCGCCTGCTTCAGCTTTATCTCTTGCTTCCTCCCACCGCCGAAGCCCGCCGTTAGCTTTAGATCCAATCACCACCGGTTATCTCTGCTTCATCTTCGATAGTCTCCGGCAAAGCTTCCATTTTTCTCGTCAAGCATCTCTGTTATTCCAGATCTTCTCTTTTCTTCTCTGGTCAAGGTCATCACCGCAAACTTGTCAAAACCTCATCTGTGATTTTCTCCTAAGCCGCTTGTGCCAACAACCAGAGGGACCTGATCCGTTATCTTCGGCGTGTTTCCTCAGATTCCAGCGCAGAAAAGAACTTAAGTGAAGTAGAACAGGTTGGCACGTGGAACGCACATGTGAGCCAGCAATAGGGGCGCTTGAGCTTCACGCGTGTGTCCAATTGAAGATGCATTTGTGACACGCGCAAAACACACGGTCCATATCTTCATATCTTATGACATCATTTAATTGTGAGTTGATCATTATCTCATGAGTCAATTTATTTCTCGCGAGTTGTTTCAATTTTCTTGCCAGCTTGTATTTTCTCGTGAATTGAAGTAATTTCAGTCCAGTTGGCACAGTCACTGCCTAGTCAGCGTCATGCCACTGTTTATTAGCAGAACTTCGCAGGGATGGCATGGGATGTTTATCTCCATTTATTTTGAAGATCGTTCATGTTTCGAGGATGAAACTTTTAGACCATGGAGAGAATGATTCGATATCAAAAATATCATTTATTATATTTTTCTTAGTTTAGTAATTTTAGGAGTTTAACACTATACTGTTTTTCCCCACTTAATTTTTAATGAGGTAGTGTGATCATTGCAAACTATTGTAAATTATTTCATTTTGAATTTTAGTCATTAAACTCAGCCATGTGGGTTTTGAAGGGTTTAACGTCAGCTATAAGTTAATTAGGATTTAGAATATTCAGTTTTGACCTGACTTGAATTAGATTTGGTAAGATTAGATAAGGAAATTTTCATTCAAGATTCATTTGGATGAATTTGGCCATATAGCTTTTTATTTTCAGGTATTCTAGTTAGATATGGTTTTACCTTATTAAAGTTGCCATAAGTTTGTTCAGTTTCTGACAGAGTTATGAAATCCCGTTAAGTTTCTGATTAGGGTTTGGCCGAGTTTCACCCTATAAATAGGGGAGGCCTTGGACGATTTTATTCACCAATTTTATACTTCATATATTCACATTTTTTAGTTTATACTCATTGCTTGCAAGCATTTTTGCAAGCATTTTCATTGTTGCTTAATCCTATGAGTTAATTAAGTATCAATACCCTTTATTTGTAAACTAATCATGGGCTAGTCAGTGAGGAAATTTTTGAATTGAGAGTCAATCCCGAGTCTAGTTGGTGATCAATTTGTGCGGCCATATTAGGGGCCAAAGATCCAATCAAATTCCGCAATCCAGAGTCTTTGTAAGGAGATTCATATCAGACGTGCATGTCAAGGTTTCCCAGACAAGGAATGGGAATTCTTGGAGTTCCACGACGATGAGGTATTTCCATTAAAATATTTTATATAAATAATTTAATGTGTACATATATCCAGTGTTCAAATCCTGATTGCAAAATGACATTGTTTTCCTGTCACGTGTAACAGCCTGTCAATACATCGTCGATGCAACCATCTGATTTTACGACCAGTTACATGTTGGGGAAACAATTTATGGACAAACCATATAAGCTGCTGAAACTGGTAATCCTTTCATACCACATTACTATTTTATTTCAAAAAATTTCAAATACTTAATGCATTCTATTTAAACTTTGCACATGCATATTGTAAACCGGCGCAAATTGAATGATTATCCAATGATGAAGGAGTTCATCAAACATTGTAATGAGGTGGAAAAAGAAATGAATTCTACGGGAAAGGTTGCGTATTACACCATGTTTCCGGAATCCACATTTTCCAGACCTTACAAATGTTGCCTAAATATCGAGCAAATGTTAGAGTTCGGAGGCAAGCTAGAGAAGTGTCATGCCATGACATGGATCTCGAACGCACAGATGGATTTTTGGATGGGGTAAGTTTCAAACTGTTAATTTCCAATTCAGATTTCACATACAATTGATGACATAAATTGACTTGTACTCTGACAGGGACCTATGGAATAAAGCAGAGGACACCAAAATGGGCATAATCCAATCATGTGTCGCAAACACGGGAAAGACATACACCAGTCATGAAGAGAGTGATATCACTAACCGGCTTGCCCTCATGTGGGATATGATGGTTTCATCTGAAGCTGACATTTATTTGGTACCCTATCTCAGGAGATCAGACACATTTCCTTAATGTTTAAATTACTATCCGTTTAGTAAAAACAATTCCTAAGAAATTAATTTTTTAAGTATTAACGTAGGTCACATTGGTTCCTCATCATTATTTATCCTGGTACAAACGATGTTTTCACCTTGGACACAATGACCGGTGGTCTAAATCCAACGATTACGTCGGGAACCAAGTGATTTCCAGGTATTTCTATCCATTCAACTACACTTCATTTTAATTCCCTTCAAAGTTTTTAAATTAATATTTGAAAATAATATATCCGCAGACTTGCATGTAAATATGGGAAGGAGAAGAGAAAGAATGAACTCTCAGCCGATTTAAATTGGAACATAGCAAACATCAACGTAAGTATATTAAAAAGATTTTACACGTACTTTATAATTTTTCCATTGGAAATTGTTGTTTTCTATCTTAGCACCGAGAACAAGGAAGTTGTTGGGAATGTGGCTATTATGTCATGTTATTCCTGGAAAAGCTGGTCCTGAAGACAACATCAAAAAATCCACTTGACATAAGTATCACAAATACTAAACAAATAACCGCAGTTCTGCCTTCATTTTCAGTATTGCGTCCTAGTAACTGATATTTAATCAAATCGCAGGTTTTTCTAGAGAACAAAGGTCAATACAACGCATACGAACTTCGAGAGGTGGCGGACAAATGGTGCGGAGCATGGTTTAATATTTATGCAAAACAAGCTAAAAATGACATTGACGCCTTTGATTATAGGTGTGGATGAATGATCGGAGTTTGTATATTAACAATGATGTTTAATGTTTTCTTTATTTTCATTTGTGGATTCATTATTTTTTTAATAAAAATTTTACTCTTTTTACGTAAGTTCTGTGGGATTTATTAAATCCATTTTCCCGTGGTTGATCTAAGATGGTGCACGAATTTAAAAATTATCCAATTCAATTTTTAATAATTCTATCACCAATTTTATTACTAACACCATATCAGTGCTAGTCTTCGTCGACAATTGTCTCATTCATGAACCGTTGCTTTGAATTGATACCGGTGCTATTAATTGATTACATACCGGTGCTAATATAAATGACCTTACATTTTAATTCCAGTGTTAAGAAACGCTATGTTAGTTCTATAATACAACCTGCTTCAAAATATTAATAGGCACCGGTTCCTAATAAACATCCGGTGCTGAACAAGATGAGCACCATCAAGTTTCTCATTCCGGTATTCATAAATTCTATGTCGGTTCTAAAATACATGTTGATTCTAAAAATTAATAAGCACCAGTACCAAATTTAAAATCAATGTAAAAAAATAATGCGCATTATGTTTCTCATTCCGGTGCTAAGAAATTCTATGCAATTTCTATAATACACGCTGATTCTAAAAATTAATAGGCACCTGAACCAAATTAAAAGTCGGTGCTGAAAAAATAAGCATGACATGGTTTTCAACATACCGGTGCCCAATATCTATAACTAGTCATGCCTTCTTGAACACCAGTATGGAAATGATAAAGCACCGGTATCTTTCGTTATCGGTGCTCATGTTTATAGCATCAGTACGCTTTATCGGTGAACAAAACTGTAAAAATTTACACTTAGTCACTCAGGGGGCGATTTTACCGATGCCTTAGTGGTAAATTACATGTGCCTATAAGGGGCTTTTTCAGTTGTGACTATTCGAATAGAAAAAGGCTTATTCATTGATGGCAAGCTATTTTCAAGAAATAAACAGCTCAGTCGGCGAGAAGAACACCCATCTAGTTCAAAAACAAATTGATTCAGCTGAAATTCCATCACTTGGTGTTTTTCCTGGGTCAATAACACATAAGTACACACTCAGAAACTTGTACGCTCCAAGATTGACACTTTTAACAGGAAAAAGACCCCCAAAATGTCAAAACAATATTGGAGGACTCCTGGAACTCATTGGATTGCTCTGTCAGTTTCTTTCTATTCATCTCTTCCTCGTACATCTTCAATCTTTCATTCCACATCTCCTTGTAGTATAGTTCAACACGGTACATAGAGTAGAACCTAGAGTTCAACACGGTACATAGAGTAGAACCCAAGAATGCCTCCGGCAATAGTGGCTTAAATGATTCGGAAATAACCCCATCTCGGAGATCTCATAGCTCTTCTTTTTCTTAGTTTGGAGCCTCATATATGGAAAAAAAATAGTGTATGTGCATATATAATCCTACATTATTCACATAAGTGCAAATGTAACCATGTGATAATTTAAAGTACAAATATAACCCTAGATAGCTAGTGTATGTGCAAATATAACCTTTTACTACGGTTTCAGTTTGGAATTTCATGAAAAGATATTGTTTCCCCTCTAAAAAAAATTAAGAACAGAAAACAAACTAAAATTACTATTATACCCCCAACCCTAACATATGCATCTTCTATTTCCTTTTTCTTCTATCGCCTACATCTCCATTCTTCTTCGTCTCCATGTGTCAAGTCGCCGTCACCAGAGTTGAAATTCAACATCAGCAATAAAAGAGTAGTACGCCGGGGTTGGTTTTTGGAGTTCGACACCAGCAACCAAAGAGTAGTACGTCGGGGTTAAGCAAGGCGACGGAGTTAAGCCAGCCGAGTTGGGTCGGGTCGACGGACAAAAGGGGGTCGAGATGGAAGAGACCGAGCATACGCCGGGAGCTGAGATATGAAGGTGAGATAGGATTAGCAAGTAGCGGCGGTGCCGGTGAAAGGGGTGGTGGTGGCCAGATCGAGGGGTGGGGGTGGGCCGGTACAGGGGGTGGTGGGTTGAGATGGGTGGTGGGCTAGGGTTTTAGAGGGAGGGCTGGTTGGCAGGCGGAGATGGTGGTGGCGGGGGAAAGGAGTAAGGGTTTGGTTGTGGCTGAGGGAAGCCCTACCGAAGGGAGGGATGGCCAGGGGTGGCAGGGGGAGGTGACAGCGGCACTGGCAAAGGCACAATGGCAAAGGTGGTGGAGGCATGCCGGAGAGGTGGTAGAAGAAAAGGGCATTTTTGTCTTTCAAATGTTGTATTAGGCTGAAAGGGTATTTTGGTCATTTTCGGTTGGTCAATGACGGAAAATGGCCAGTCAATGCAGGAATATAGTCTTTAGGATTATATTTGCACTTATGTAAAGTAGTTATGGTTGGTTTTGCACTAAAAATTATCTCAGACTTATATGTGCACTTACTGAAGTATATAGGGTTATATTTGTATATATCCCAAAAAAAAGAGGTAGCATGATAATGTCTTTATTTCCTTTTCTTTTTCCTTAGTCGTTCGCCCTAATTCTTTTTTCGGGTATTGAACTAGTGGAAAGTTCAACTATATTCAGGTCATTCACGTGTATTCGACTCATTCTAAGAACATTTTTGCCAAATTAGTTTACAATATCTTATTTTGATACCAGTAAATTATACTCCCTCCGTCCCACCAGTTTTGGCGTATTTTTTTGTCAACTTTCTCAGACCATGTTTGACCATAAATTTCAATTAGTATATTGACTCAAATATCATCATGTGAGATATTGTTAGACTCCTATGTTTACGTAGTTTCTAAATATCAAATTTTAATATACCATTAAT
>JAULKK010023438.1:0-19617 GCA_032355705.1 Rubia peregrina
TATTGCCCCCAAGGCTTTGTCATTTGTAGTTTTTACTCTTTTTCTTAGGTTGTTGCATGATTAGCATAGTTACTTGAATTTGCTAGTTTTGTTGTTTTACTTTCATAACTTAGGAAACCAACCAACCCAAATCCCCCCCTTTTACTTGCTTTTATATATCTATGTGTATATATATCTAGGTTTATACTCACCCTTGTATGTTTAAACGCTTTGAAATATCCCTCTTCTCTGTGGATGATCCCGACTTGCCATACTATCTACTTAGTTGTATTTAGTAAGCAAAAGGGCTTATAATTTACATCTTTGAGAGGTACGACGACGACCTCCCAGAGACCTAAGTGCAAAAGGTAAAATTTTTACTCGTAACTCACAATTCCGCTCGAATGTGATGCTATCCTATACCCCCCCCATTGTATTTGCAAAGTCTGTCAAGAATATTTATCAACAATCGGGCACAAGAACATATATGCAATCCTTTCCGATTTCCTTTTCGTACTTCTAAATAATCAACTCTAAGTTACTCTAGAACATATCCTAGCGCTTTCCAACATTTCGCCAAGAAAATATTTATTTAATAATTCTATATTTTGGCAAGAATAAAAAAATCATATATTTTTGCAAGAATAAAAAAAATCATATATTTTTGGCAAGAATAACAAAAATCATATATTTTGGCAAGAATAACAAAAATCATATATTTTGGCAAGAATAACAAAAATCATATATTTTGAGCAATTGATGATAGGGTACACAATTTTGGGCCATAGTGTAATTTTCCAAGATTGTGTAGAAGTAATCAATGTTGACTTTAGAGACCCTTTCGTTCACCCAAACATACCCAAATTTCAAATTCGCATAGTATATTATTGAATTGCATTTTGGGTTCGCCAATTTCGTGATTCGGCAACTCCAACTTTCTTGGAGGGACCTAAGTGCAAAAAGTAAAAACTTTACTCGTAACTTTAAATTAAAATATGCTCAAATGTGATGCTACCCTATACACCTCCATTGTATTTCCCAAGTCCGTCAAATATATTTATCAACCATCGGGCACAAGAACATATCTGCAATCCTTTCTGATTTCCCTTTCTTACTTCTAACTAATCAACTCTAAGTTACTCTATAACATGTAATAGCGATTTCCAACATTTCACTAAAAAATCATTTATATTCTATTTCTATATTTATGCAAGAATAACACAAATCGTGTGTATTTTAGAGAAGAATAATGTTGTAACGAATTTTTGGGCCGTAGCATAATTTTCTATAAATATGTTAGAGGCGTATTCGATCACCCATTGTCGCCCAAAGTTTGAGCACACAATCGTCTCTTATTTAATTGTGTATTGGTATCTTCAAATTTTGTGATTAGCCGCCTCCGAGTTATGGCGGAAAAATGAATTTTCCAAAATTTCATTCAAAATTTTGGAGGGATTGATTAAAATTTTAAAATATTGGAGTTAGCACCGGTATTTGTTACTTAGGCACCGATATTTATACCGCTTCTAGGCACTTAGAAAAAATCTCACGGGGTTGCTCTCGGCTTCCAAAAAGAAAGAAAAAAGCCATTTAAAACAGCTAAGCTGCTGCTTTTCATATACATATGCACCGGTATTGTCCAATTTATACCAGTGCTAGGTACTTAGAAAAAATCTCAGGGGTTTGCTCTCGGGTTTCAAAAATAAAGAAAAAAGCCATTTAAAGAAGTCCTAATTAGCTGTTTTTTATATACATATGCACCGGTATTGTCCAATTTATACCGGTGCTATGTACTTAGAAAAAATCTCACGGGTTTGCTCTCGGGTTCCAAAAAGAAATTAAAAAATGCCATTTGAAGCAGCACTAAGCAGCTGCTTTTCATATACATTTGCACTGGTATTGTCCAATTTATACCGGTGTTAGGTACTTTAAAAAAAGAAGAGGCCAACTTGGTTTCATCTGAACCATTCATTTCTTTTGTTGATTTAATCTCAACCATTAAAACTTATTGCTATATATATAATCTAAAATCCTAATTCTATTCCCACTTCATTATCCCTCAAACCCTTCACTACCATACACTCTCCCTACATCCACCACCATGCCCCTGACAACCTCCATCTCTACCCACCCCTGGCGACCGCCACCCTCCCGGCAACCTCCACCCTCTTTATCCCTACCCACCATGGCGATAGCTGACGATGCCTCATCACCACCGAAGCTAAACCATCCGCCCTGGCACATGATTTCATGAAGAAGTTTAAAACCCTTGAATTGAAGATTCCCTTCTGCCGTGGATTGATTACGCTATGCAGTGGGCTTTACTCACTCGGAGGACGATCAAGGGCACCGTAAATGAAGAAATCAACATCACCAAAGTTCGAGTGGACTGCATTATCCCCACTTTCTATGCTCATTTCAATAAAACTCTGGTGATCTGTGATATTTTCATTTTATTATGATGGATTTTTTTTATTACCAGTATGGGGATTTGTTGAGATAAAGTTAGAAATTTTTTCATTGAAATGTGGTTGTAGAATGTGAAGTACGATTTTGATAAGGGGGTAGTTGAAGAAGATGGCACTACTTAATACATGGTACGGTAGATTCATATCATGTTCTTGGAGATCTAATTAGGATAATTTGAGCTTTGCATTTTCCTACTTGGTCAATTGATTTGTTTAGGGTTTATGTTTGGAACATTTGCTCTGCTTTATGCTCTTTTGGGGTTGTTATTTTCAATTTTCTTCATTAGCACACTTGAATTTAATCCAATAATTCTTAAGGCTGGATTAGAGTGTGAAGAAGGGTCAAGTGATGCTGAAGCAGGAGTTGAGCCATCCAAGAGAAAAGTGCTAAGCAAGGCCAAATGGTTTATTCACTTTCGTGCTTTATTTTCACCATCATGTGCTTGTGTTGTCTTCATCAGCATCGATTTGTGTGTTTTCCGCTGCGAATGAGGTTGGTCTCAGCTCTCTCTGTTTGCATTTGTGTATTTCTTTAGTATGATTATTTTCAGAATTTCACTGCTTCAAACATTTCTGATTTGTAGGATTCATTTGTTATCAATCTGAGTTCAAACATTTTTAGAAACTTCAATTACTTCATGAGCGTGCTCTTCATCGGTAAGTCTTTCTTATTTGTAGCTTGGGTATATATTTTGTGTGGGGATTTTGACTAAGTTCTCTTAATTTTATATCAAGGTGTTACTCCTTTAAAAATTTTCAAGCAAGCTTTTATTGAACTTGAAGTGCATGGCCTTTTCACTTAGTAGGGTGGACATATATGGAGATCAAGGCAGAAGCAAGTCTCCGACTTTCTCGAACACTGTTTGCTACAAACAATTTACTTTTTGTAATCGATATAGTTACCTTGATTATAAGCACTTTTTAAATATTATTGTAGATTGATACGAGTCAGTTCTCACCTTAGTTGATTAGTAGTGTTGAGTATTCATTGAATTGAATTCACATTTTTTCTATATTTTAGTGCATTTTTTGTGTTCTAATAAATATTTTATTTCTAAATTTTTAATTAAAAATAAGCACCGGTAAAATCGGTGCTCAATTGTTTTTATTAATCACCGGGGGAAATAACACCAATCAAACACCCCATTTACACCAGTATTTTGGACCTTTGAAATACTGGTGTGTAAGTATAGTGGTGTACCATGGAAAGTTATAGGCACCGGTTATCATCCCATTAGCACTGGTATAGTATATCGATGCCTATAACTTTCCACGGTACACCGCTATATTTACGCACCGGTATTTTAGAGGGCCAAAATACTGGGTCAAATGGGGAGTTTCACCGGTGTTATTGCTCCTATCCTGCAGTATTGTGTGTTAAAAATGAGATATAAATTGAGCACATCACCAGTCTAGCCTTGAAAGCATAGATTTCTGGTTTCATTTTGAAGAACATCATTTTAGTCTTACTCTTTTAGTAATTCAACCAAATCCAAACTTGGTTTTCATACATAGAGTATATTCCGAATTTCATGGCCTTAGGCCACTTTACGAAGTTAGGGCTTGAAAAAGCTTAACTTTAAGTCATAGGTTCATCACTTTCTAAAAGTATGATTTCATAGTTTTTAGTCGCAAGAACATAAATGTACCTTTGTCCGAATCCTATACCTTTCTGTCTAACTTGGGGCATGAGCATTTTCAACAATCTCTAAGACTTTTCCCGTATTCATCTTGCATGATTGAAGATGTTAAATGCCTAAATGAGATTCTTGATGATGATGATGTATTGCCCAATATAGAGACTTTACATGTTTTATCTTGCTTGAATAAACCTTGTGATGATGAAATTGTTGATTAGCATGTTTCTTCAAGTGTGATTAAAGATGCTTTGCTTCCAATATCTAACACTACCGTGCAACGGAGAAGGAAGCGGGGTTAAGGAATCAATATCTCCTAAGCCCCTTCCTACCCCCAAACTAAAAAAAATGTATCTACGATTGAGAAAGATGGATGTGTTTGGTATGTTTCTCCCAAGGTGAAAGACAAACCAAAGGTAATGTTGAGATCCATCCACAAGGACGTAGTTGTTTGTGGTGTTAAGGATGGTGATTCTGGTGACTCATCAAACCATTTTTCTTAGTTTTAAAAAATGCATGAAATAATAAGTTGACAAAAGTTTGGTAGTTTCTCTCTCATCTAGTGTGGGAAAATCCACCTTGAACTATGTTTTCTACACCAATTTTTCCTTCTTTATTCTGGTGTATTCTGAACAATGCCGCCCATGGGTAGAACGGGGATGAAGAATTTGGGGAAGAAAATAGTGGTCAGGTTGAGTAAACGGGATGCAAAGGAGAAAATTGAATTGGAGATGGATCGTGAAGGGTTTAAGGAGGAATTAAAGGGGATCTCGAGTGGTGGAAAAAGTATGAGCAGGGACACTCAAAAATTGGCGGAAGTAAAGGTTTATCGAAGCAAGCAGGGGAGGATGTGAAATTCGTTGGGCTGACACTGCCAGGGGAGAGCAAGCAAACAGATAAAGGTGAAAGCTCTAAAGTAAAAGAGGGTAAAAGACTCTCATGGGGAGAACGAATAGAAATTGGGGAAGAGCTGAAATGGAATTCCCTATTTCACAGGGATGAATCAGAGATCAAGTTCTATGAACCGATTGAAGTTGGATATTTGCATGCTTGAGATCTTTTAAGATTTGGGGTTGGTAGTGTGGTTGTTGGACTATTTTGGGATAGTTATTTTGAGTTGGGGTATTTGGTAGAGAATTACTATACCATTCTTGTTGTTGGTGCTGTTTTTGTGCTATACTCTTTATCATGCCTCGTAGACATAGAGGGGAGTCTATTGTACCTTTCATGGGGTGACTACACTCCGTGAGGAGCATCAAGAACTGTGGGACCACCTTGTTGGGCGCCTTTTCCAAGAGATTTTTTTTGTAGATGAGAGGACCCTCAAGGACCTCAAACTCTACAAACCAGTCCAGATGCTCCTGAGGAGGGTTGGGCTGAAAGAGTTTACTAAGGTAGCGGCCCCCACTTACACTAGATATACCTAGGAGTGTATGTCTACTGTCTCGAGGGATACCGATAGGTTTATAGGGAAGACTATGAGATTTCATCCGGGGATGTGACCCGTTCTATGACTCATTCGGAGTTATCTCAGGTTTTTAGGTGGTAGCTTTACATGCATATGAGGGGATACAATGAGCTTGATGTAGGTTATGATATACGAACCTTCTGGCCACCATCACCTGACGTCCACAGGGGAAGGAGATAAACAATACTGATATTGTGCATCCACCATTGAGGTATGTGGCTAGGCTTTTGAGTGTGGTGGTCAGTTTCCATGAGGAGGCCTTGACATATACTGAAAGAGAATGTGGGATAATTTGGTCTATCTGCACTGGGCGAGCTTGTATTGATTTCATAGATGAGTTCATTGGCCATTTCATCTACCTCTCCAGGCATCATATGGGAAATATAGCAATTAGGGGTATGATATCACTCCTAGTTGCTCATTTTTGCTTGCCGGTGAGCGATGAGATGCAGGAGAACCTGAACATGCCCTACATCCTTACTCCCACAACCATGGTAGAGACGAGAATGATTCAGATAAAGATGGACTTTTCTACTGGCAATACAAGGACCAGAACTTCATGAGGCTTCCCTAGAAGGGTAGGACCACACTGGCCAAGACCTTCTTACTACAGGATCTTATTATACAGCCTGATGGGGATTCTCTAGTGGTATTGGATGTCCCTCATGGGAGGAGGATGACGGGAACTTTTTCAGCCGCAGACAGAGTTTCAGCAGTTTGTGCCACCACCTGAGTTCCCACAGTTTATGCCACCACCAGTGTTTGAGCAACTTTTAGTGCCACAACTCCTACCTGAGCAGATATTTGGAGCACCACCGCCATTTTAGGGGCTGATTCATATTCAGGAGGGGTCATATCATTCTACGCGACATGGTGGTGGTGATTCTTGCAGGCATAGTGTCTCCTCCTATTATAATGATTTTGCAGAGTCTGGGAGACGCTGCAGCCGTAAGCCCCCTCCCACTCCCGATCCGCACCACCATAATATCTCTATTCCTTCTCAGCAAGAGGCTCACTCATAGCATCATTCATAGTTTAGCCCCTTCTATGAGCACAAATCTCAGGTTTACCAGTCAACCTTCTTTTACCATATGTGGACTCAGCCAAAGAGACTGGAGTAAGAGTGGATGCAGTCATGGGGTGACACCATCTTTGGAGTTAGGCGGGATGTACATTGGCTTGGCGCTAAGCTCGAATACCACTAGTGGGAGACTGCCAAGAGGTTTGTTAGGGTTGATGATCATCTTCACCACATGAGGGAAAATATGGAGACAGTGCACGATAGCATGAGAAAGATTACTAATCAGTTGAAGACATCCAGTATCGAAGATGGGTACTATCACCAGGATCCGCACAGGTAGAGGCAGGGAGCCAGATGTCGCAGACGGCATTGAGTGCTCTTCGGTGTTTCCAACATTTCTTTTCACCTTGGTTACATGCACCGGGAACAATGCATGAACTAAGTGTGGAGGAGGGGCTGGAAATCCTTCATGGTGGCATCTCATTTTCTTATTTGTTTTTAGCTTATGATTTTGATGTTTTTGAGGATGACTATTTCCCTTTGTTTTTGTTTTTCCCCATTTGGATTTTCCAACTCTTGGTTGTTTACTTGTTTTTAGGTGTTAGGGAACCTGTTTGTAGTTTATTTTAGGGGGATATTTTTGAAGAACTTTTTGGTGGTGTAATTTTTTTGTTTTTCACTATATTCATGTAGTATAAAGCTCATATTTGGGGCATTTTGTGCTAAAAAATTGAAAAAAAAATTGAAAACATATATACCCAGCTAAGTCGAAAACTCGAAAGGGCAACTTAGCCAACAATGGGAAGAAAGCCCGGATAGGTTGAAAATGCTGGGTAAAAATGAGAGGCAATGCCTGGCTAGGTTAGAACGACTAGACAAAATGAGAGGCCATGTGGAAAAAGTGAGAAGTGAACTCAACATGTGTGAATGCTAGGATGAAAACCCGAAAGGGCTCCTAGGCAAAATGAGGGAAATTGAGAGAAATCACAAACTAATTTGAATATCTTTTGGCTATCTCTGGTGGTTTCTTCGAAAACATCTCTTGGATTGTCTTTGGTGGGTTCTTCGGCTGAGTAAGCTAGTTTAGCACTTATCATTTTACTTTACCTTTTTCTTGGATGGATTTTTGGTGGATATGTTACTTTAGCATCTTCAGGGAGAGTGAGAGTTTTGAGATTCTTACAATCTTTAGGGGAACTAGGGTAGCTTAGAAATAATTTGTTTGTATTGGTTAACTTATCTTTGCATTCTACATTCCTCTAGGATCTTTTCTCATTTTTGTTTACTCGAGGACGAGTAAAGGTTTAAGTGTGGGGGATTGATGTGCACCTTTATGTATGCGTTAACCAATGCATTGGACATATTTGTTAATATGTTTTGTTTGGTTGATTGCTAGTTTTAGTTAGGTTTACACGATAAAGGGTTTAGATGACCATTACTGATTTTCTTATCTAAATCTCAAGTTTTGTAGACTTAATTGAATCTAATGGACACTTTGTATTCACGAGCACCTATATTATCCTTTATGAGCTTACTAGTTGGTTGCTCGAGAGTATTTTGACATCATTTTGTAAAAAGCATCTGCGAGGGTGGTAGAAGATATTTCAGAGCCATTCGCAAGAATGGTAGAAGATATTTAAGGGAATTCGTGAGGATGGTAGTAGATAGAAGGCCACAGACTAAAAGCATGGTATGGTAGTAGATAGAATTGAGCCGGAAAAGGCAGAATTAGAACAAGGTCAAAATTGGAAGGTGTCGTCAATCGGCTGAACCAGCAGGCTGGCCGACCAACCGGCACGAGGGTCACCTAGCATGGCCCATGCCAGGGTTGGATAGCATGGCCCGTGCCAACCAACACTGGCCTTTCCACACCCCCTTGGCACAGACCAATTGACACTAGCCAACCCGTGTCTTCCAAATTGCTCCGGAGGCTAAGTATGAACACTGACTGTGCTATTTCACGCGGTCTGTGTCAATTCAACTCCAAAATGCAAAGACCAGCCCACGGGGTACGAAGAAGAACACGGCCCACACCGTTCAACAAATTAAAAAAATGCTTCCAGCAGACGTGCCGCACCAAAAGACACGGGCGCACAATCAAAAATTCAAAATTGGGAACCAGCCGGCGGCTCGTGTAGGTCGACACTGCCCATGCTAGTACGAGGCCACACATCCCATGACATACCGGACATGCCGTACCAGCACGAGGCTGCACGAGCTGGCAAGGCCCATTCCATTTTCCACTGGTCGTGTCAATTGCTGCTGCTAGGATTTTTTGGCCTATTTTGGGCCTTTTTCAAAGCCCAATTATATATACCAACCTATTTCTACTAGGGTTTTAAGTTTTTGCTCATTTTAGATTCTTAAGAGTAGGGAGAGAGAGAAAGGAGCTCTTCCTTTTCTCTAAAATCTTTTCTCTTCTTCTCTTTATTTTTCTCTAACCTAAAGGAATTGAATCCAATGAAATATTTGGGTTCAATGCTTAGGGAGCAAATAATTAACTTGAGGTTTGTATTTGTATTCATGATTTTGTGTTTGTTTTTGTGAGATTCCCTAGATCTACCTATTTCTATGTGATACGACGTCAAAAATATCATTTATTATTGTTTTTTAGTTTAATATTTTTAGGAGGTCAACACTATACTCTTTTTTCCACTGGATTTTTTAATGAGGTATTTTGATCATTTTATTTTACTTTTATGAATAAAGCCCATAAACTCGGCCATGTTAGCTTAGAAGAGTTTTGGAAATATTTTCATTAGGGTTTAGAATATTTAGTTTTGATTTGACTAGAATTAGATTTGGTAATATTAGATAAGGCAATATTTATTCAAGATTAGCTTGAATAAATTTTGGCCATATATACTCAGTTTATTTTATGAGCTTTAGTTAGATATCATTTAGCTTCTTAAAGTTTCCATAAGTCGATTCAGTTTCTATTTGTGATTAGGGTTTTTTGGCCAAGATTTACCCTATAATTAAAGGGGTTGGCCGATTTATTCCACATATTTATCAATCATATATTCATAATTTTGAGATTATTCTCTGTGCTTGCAAGCTATCTTCATTGTTGCTTAATTATGCGGGTTAATTAAGTATCAATACCTTCGATTTGTGAATTAATCATGCTGGCTAGTTAGCTTTATAAATCTCGAGCTATTAAAGATCCTGAGGGCTAGTTTGATCAGTTTGTGTGGCTATACTAGGGTTTACGAAATCCCTCATTTAGTCAAAGATAAAAAATTCCGCAATCTAGAGTCTTCACAAGGAGATTCACATCACTATGTGTTTATGATTATAATGTTGCCTTGTTCTTCATGTTCGTATTAATCGCATGATTGTCACACTAAGACTGGCACACACCGTAGTCTACTTTCATGTTGGCGCGATTATTGATATCCCCTGGGGAAGGAAACCTAGATGTTCTTGGGGTAACGATAGTTCGGAACCGTACGGGTGTGTGCACATGGGTTGCTGAGTCAAATTTACGATCAACCATACACTAGTCTTAGCAGGAAAATTGGCCTGAAAGATTACGGATAGAGATATCATTAGCAACAAACTAGAGTTGGCGTTTAGCAACCCTAGAGCCATCGATAAGGTGCTTCACCTCCTTTGCCATTTTAGGCCTAGGGAGATTCACATCACTATGTGTTTATTATTATAATGTTGCCTTGTTCTTCATGTTCGAGGTGTAGCGCCTGGGATGTAATAGCACGGGGGAGATGCATATATGCACAGCAGGCAGGGCCATTGTTGCACTCCCCTAATTACGAAGGCGATGTCGATGGAAGATTATATGTGCACCCTACGTAATAGGTATGAGGAAGTGTTGACCATCGACCACACCACGCGTCAAAACACACTAGAATAGGCTTGTATATCTTTTATGTGATGGAATCGATGATCGAAACAACACCGATCATGTATGCAAATGCTCCCCGAGTGCTAGTTTATATAGTTTATTATCTTGTGATTTGTATGCTACTAGCTAGTAAAACCTCCCCCCCCAAATCCCATTTTAGCAATACTAGTTATTCATGATAAGTGATGGATTGGCGAACCGATCATAGCTGTGTGTATTTGACTTTTACATTCCTAACATCTTTGTGGACGACCCCGGTCTCGTCACATCTACCCCATAGGTAGCATAGTAGTAGGAACGAGAGCGATAATATAAATCACTATCTTTGATTCAAGCCTCCTCTCGGGTATTTAATTGACCTCCCGTAGTTCATTTGACGACCCCAGAAGGGGCGGGTCAGTTTCCACCATCTTTGCAATCACAGTCTACAGTTTAGCATCCATATCACTGATTGGAGTTTCTTCCTCTTCAGTTATAGCATGAGCTGGATACTTTTGATAATTCTGATTAGGTTGATATGCTTTCTATTAATTTTATGGAGCAAACTGTGGTTTCTGAGTTGGTTGAGCCCTTACTATCATGTCTCTGCTTCCTTCCCACCATTAAGGATAACCTTTAATTTTAAATCAATTCTTCTTAAGATGTCCTAGTTTTCCACAGTGATCACATCTCAAGTCTGATCTCCTGAAATTTCTCTTTCTCTTGCTATTAGAATCATCATACTTCTTAGAAACACCTTCTTTCAACTGATAAGGTATTTTTGTATCTCTATAACCCTGATTGCCATTGTAGAGTTATTCTGCATCACCTGATAAACACCATGAATTGATTTCTGCTTTTCAATGCTACTGATCATCTAATAAGCCTTACCAAAACTAGGAAATGGATCCATTAGAAGAATTTGATGACTGATAAAATTGTACTCCTCATTTAATCCCATTAGAAATTGTTGAAGTTTATCATCTTCTTCCTCAGCAGGTAGACAATTATAATTAATACAGTCAACATTACACCTCTTTCTAGGTCTTAAACATGCATATTCATCCCACAGACTTTTTAATTCAGTAAAATAGATAGCCACAAATTCACTTCCTTGCTTCAATTCAGAAATATCTTTCTTTAGTTTATGAATCAAAAGTCCATTACATTCACCAAATATTTCTTTTTAGCTCATTCCACAAAGCACTTTCATCCTCATGAAACATAAATCCCATTGCTATTTTCTTAGAAATTGAATTAACATCTAGGAAATCATAGTTGGATTTACCTTGTCTCATCTGTCATATGTTGGATCATCTAGATCTTGTGCTTTGATTTCACCTGTCAGAAACTTGAGCTTTCCTTTGGATCTGATTTCTACCACCATGGATATGCTCCATGTGATAAAATTTTACTCATTCAGAGGTTCTGCAACTAATACTAGGTTGGATTTGTAAGAACTTTGAAGTTCGAATGGATCATCGATTTCTTTCCTCCTGGATCGAGTGTTTCCTCTGTGAGAATTATATCTCACTGATTGTTCAATGGAGTTCATAGACTCTGTGTCAGAAGACATGATTTATGGAACTTAAAACAAAAAAAAATTGGGATAAAAACTAAAACATCACCGGATCCTCCCAGTGTGCTCTAATACCATGAAAATCTAGTTAAAACCAGATTTAAAGAAAAGTGAAAAAGTAAGAAATGTAGAGGAAAGGGGTTTTCATATCCTATGAATGGTGTGAACCAAAAGTTACAGGGAAAATGTTTTGTCCTGGTTTCTATATACCAGACAACAAAATTGAGAAGCCAATAAAAAAGGGACACGTATACTGCTAATAACAAACCAACGTAAAAATTGGAAAATGACATCTAGTGATGCCGTTCTTCTTTGTATTTGAACTTGGAACCTGAATTCAAAACAAAGAACATCAAGGAGGAGGAAGGAGAAAATGAGGAGGAAGAAAGAGAAAAGTTAATCTGGAAACAGATGCTAATGAGTGGAGTGGAGTGAAGGAGAGAGGGAAATTAAAAATTCCAAGACACGTGTAGTAAATGCAGGCAGCTCTTCCCTTAAAACCTAATTAAGAGGCCCAAGCCCATTACAATTCCAGCCAATATTAGGGCCAAAATGGAATTTTGGCCAAGTCAACTGGGCTTGCTTTGGCAAAAATTAGAAAGTGAACTTTGAGTTTGGACAACCCAATTTAGAAAGTATGATGTTTGAGCTGGGATGAAGGGAGTGTGTAAGATCATTTATCATTCTTCCTTAGCACAGTACCAACACCTTACATGACTCTCTGACCTTAATTTAGCGTCAGAGCAGGCATGACCCTAGGCTTGTCTAACTAACCTTAGTTTTCCTACTTTGTAGGTTTTAGAGTGGGCTTAGAAAGCGGGACGAAGATCAAGCAGCCCATAAAAAAATTGGACTCAACATCTACGCGTCTATAGAGAACGCTTCATTCAGAACCCGCGCAACCCAACACCATGGAAGGATCATCAGCAGCCCTTATGGGTGATCTACTTCACCACGTTGTATTGGAAGATGTAACGTATACAGAAGAAGAGCCATTATGGATGGTAGGGTATTGGTGGAGGTCCACCCCACATCCACCCTAATCGGGAGAGTATAGAGGTAGTTTTGGTGGGTGTGGGTCGGGTATGGATATGAAAATAATATCCATCATGGGTAGTGGATTAGGCGTGGATATTAGTTCATGCCTGCCACATTCCCACCCCGCCCCACTAGGCTTGTCTAACTAACCTTAGTGTTCATATTTTTTAGGTTTTAGAGTGGGCTTAGAAGCGGGATGAAGATCAAGCAGCCCATAAAAAATGGACTCAACATTGACGCATTTGTAAAGAACGCTTCATTCATAACCTGTGCAACCCAACACCATGAAAGGATCATCAGCAGCCCTTATGGGGCAATCTATTTCACCACGTTGTACTAAAAGATGTAACGTATACAGAAGAAGAGCCATTATGGATGGTAGGGGTTTTGGTGGAGGTCCACCCCACATCCGCCTCAATGGGGATAGTATAGAGGTAGTTTTGGTGGGTGTGGGTCGGGTATGGATATGGATATGAAAATAATATCCACAATGGGTAGTGGATTGGGTGTGGATATTAGTTCATGTCCGCCCCATTCCCGCCCCGCCCCACTAGAGTGTAAACACTAATTTAATATATAATAAGTTACTATTATCCATAATGCACATATCTCACAAATAATATTTTTATGTAATAATTATTAAATTTATAATATTAAAATTATTAATTTAAGGTGAAGGTATTTTTGGAAATAAATATGGGGTTAATAAAATGGATTTGAAGTGGGAATGGAGACTCAAATGAATGATGGGGAGGGGTGGATTTGAGATAATACCCGATGGGGTGGAGTGCAATTTATTATTGTACTCTCCATGGGTGATGGGGTTGTATGGGTATGCAAATTTAAGGTGGTCGGTATGAAAGGACCACAATTTGTGCCCGCCCCACCCCATTGTAATCCCTAAGAGTCATCTCTCATACCCACGTGGAAACAACATTAGCTACCAGCGACCGTGAAGCTTGCCAACTCAAAAATTTAGCAAACCATCATGGTTTCATAGAAGGAGATGATGGAGAGGGTGAAATAAATAGACGAAAGGGAGAAGGCTAGAGCGTCATACTAGCAAGGACGGAAGCACAATGTCAATCCCACGAAGCTCTTCCGTGAGCAGGAGGACCAAGAGAAAAACTACCAATAAGGAACATGAGGGGGATACAAGTCGGAGTGCCACAAAGTATGGGCAGAGTTTCACAACATCAAGGAAGAAAATCCACACCGTGGCTTGAGGAGGCAACAAGTGGCACATAGGCTATGTACCTTTGTCGGGAAGGAAAGAACCAAAAAGAAGAATGAGACTAGAGAACTTTGAGGAAGCACTGTCAAGAAAGGAGGATGGGATCACCCTTTACTAACTTAAGGTAATATAATGGTGAAGCCGACCTCGAGGACCATCTTCATATATTTTCCAACAACATGGCCACATTTGCGATAACTCAATCTATTTAGTGGGAAAAAATGTTTGCAACTATGCTTACAATGGCAGCTAGGGTTTGGTTCAAGAACTTGGAGGAAGTGACCATGGACAGTTTCAACCAGTTGGAGAAAAAATTCCTAGCCTATTTCATGGAGAAGATGAAGTTCCAGAAAACCAAGTCAGAGCTGTTGAAAATCAAACATAAACCAACCGAGACGTTATCATAATATTGGGAGATATTAAATAATGAAACAAATCCTAGAAAATCTTATCATAATATTAGGAGTTGAAGAAGGGTAAAGAAGTTGCACCGTATATTTTTACTGGCAAGGTTGGCGGATTAACTAATCATAAGTAGACTAGCTTGTAGGTCAATAGGTTAATTTTTATTGAATTTATGGTGAAGTGTTAAATGAGAATCAATTTTTTAGTAACTTACTACTGGGAAGTGGGTGTTAATAAGTTTTTGAGTTTTTATCTGTTTCATCCATGAATCTTTTCAAGGAAGAATTCTGTTTCAGGTGTGGGTGCATGTGCGAGTGCATGTTCGTTATTTGATGGGGATGATGTTCGGGGTGTTCTCGGTGTTGGTGGATTGGTTGCACTGTTGAGAGGTGGGTATATGTGTCTGGTGGGTGGGTTTGGGTTTGATATAAAAGGTTTGGCGAAGGTGATGAAAGAAGAAAGTGATGTTGATTGGTGGAGAGGTATTCTATAACTATAGGGTTCATTCGTGGTTCATCTGATTCAGGTCAGCGTGAAGATGTGGATCAGGATGATGAGTTGCCTTACGCTATATTCGAATGTGGTCTCGATGAGGTTGTGAAGGTGTGTATTCTGGATTTGGAGGATGTTCATGGCTACCTTAAAACTCTAAGTATTCCATCGAAGAAGAAATAGTGGGCTATGGATATGGCATGTCGAATGAGGGTGATCATACTAAGGATAATAGAGTTTGAGCTAGGGTGGAAGATGAAACTATAAGAGAGCTTGGTCTCGTTAGACGAGTATGATGCACATATTTTTGAGCTAGATTTTGTCATTTGGAACTTGAAGAGGGAGTTAATGAATGTAATGTTGCAAGAAAATGAATGGTGGAGGATTCTGGTGGAGAAAATAGGCGAGGTTGATCAGAACATGGCTGTTATTTCGAAACAAGTTGGTCGTCTAGACCAGTTGTTGGAGTAGGGGTAGGAGTTACTGGCTGAGTGTTGTCGTTTAGGGCAGTGTCTACAAAGTGGAAGAGTCATTAAAATGACATGTGTGATTATGTTGTGTAGCTGTTGACGAAGTATGAGAATTTAGAAAGGTGAATCAAACGTCGGGAGGCTTGATGTTTCTGGTTAGAACAGAGGTGTCGAGTTTTTGAGTCATTGCTGAAATAAAAAACACAAGGTGAATGCAAAACTTCGTAGGTAGATTGCCATATCTCTATCTGCGAAGCCTAGGGTGTTTAACGAACCTTTAGTAGCTCCTGTCTACTGCTTACATCAGTAGTCATGTGCCTTAAAGCGTGACCTAGAAACTTGCACATACTCCATATACTTGTTGAGTATGCAGCTAAGTCTTTGAGACTACAAGCAGATTATTAAGCATATCAGTGGCGGAACTAGACCAAAATACTAAGGGGTTCTTAATAAAATCATTCAAATAATTTGAATGTTTAAGTGAAATTTTCTCTTAATTAGGCCAATTCAAAATTCAAAATCCAATATTTTAAACTAATTTTTTCGTAACTTATTAAATATCAAATGTAATTGTTCAAATAATAATATTATTATAGTCTCCATAAATTTACAATATAAACAATTCATATTAATTAATAATCAACATTAAAATTAGTAACAAGAAAAATATCATTTAAGCATCTTTTTAATAGACTATATATATTAGCCTTAAAATCACACACCATATTCTTTATTAGCTTATTTTTTTTAAAAAAACTAAAAATCCATTAATATGTTTGATTTTCATTCGAGAGAAAGACTCATATGAGACCGTCTCATCATAAGTTATGGTGAGACAAAGTAATAAGTAAAGTTTTAAAAATTACATTATGTGCCCCATGTCATTTCTCATCTTTATGTAATTATACTTAGACCCTCCGTCTCACAATAAGAATGAGTGTGATCGTCTCACTCAAATCTTTGTATATGGACATGCCACCTATCAAGAGACCTACTCTTAGTTGCAATATTAAAAAATTTAAAGTTTATTTGCAATATTAAAAATTATTACGCAACGTGCATTAGTTATAAGTTTTTGACCCAATTAATGCAACTCAAAAAAATTATCTTGATTTCTTTTAATTTGTAGCTCAAATTTTGATCGATTAATTATGTGAAAAGATCATTTTTCAAAAGACGCACTCCATATATTAACTTATGGTCCACAACCTTTAATAATGCAAAAAGGACAAAAAAAACAAATTGAACTCAAGAGGTTATGACCGTCGATAGTACGTTAGAAAAGTACAACATATAACCGATCAATACGAAAGAAGGAAAAATGCGCCAGATGAAGAAAAGTCCTCTTACAAGAAAAACAACAAAAATTAAAACGTTTTATTCATAAATAATTACCTTCAGCCCACTCATCTTGATCAACTCCGGCAGCCGGCAGCGGAAGAATATGCTCACTACCATTGACAGACGGCCGCCGCTCGACGTCAGCCGCCTCCTCCATGGAGACCGGGAAGGCTGCAGGGGAAGGAGAAACGCCGCGTAACGGCGGAGCGAAAATGGAGTTAAACTGCAAGGGATGCTTGAGACTGAGATGAGTCCTCGCCGGAAAATTGTTGGGATGAGTGATGAACATTTTCGACGTGGTAGTTATGTAAAAGAAAAGGGAAAAACATGTCAGTAAAGCTAAGCCGGATGACACGAAGAACAAGCTTTTGAATGAATCGTTTATCCTTCGCTTCGAGGAGGAATCCATGGCGGTTGAAAAGAAAAGGATGGAATTGATAATATGAATGAATTTTTTATTGTCATGTATAGTTCGTTTGGACAAAATATGAGGTAAGAGATTGTTGTTGCCAAGCATGGCCAATATATTAGTTGTATATATTGTCGTTTGGGATCGAAATAAACAATTGTACACTATATATTTGCGTCAAGTGGAAGAAAACAAATTCCCCGTTTGTTACAAGACCGTGACGGGATCAAGTTTGACGTGCTTAACTAACCACTTGCCATGCCTCCAATTTTCTTTACTCTCCCGTCTCATCCCAGATAAAATGACATATTTACTTTTGATTTAGGGGAGTTCATGTTATAACAAATAATTATGAAAAAGTAGGAATATTTTGAAAAAACTGTGGGTTCAATATTTTATTATAGTTAAAGAAGATATTGTGAGAATTTAACAACACGTTCTTTGTCAATTTTAAGTATTTTTAAAAGTATATAATATTAGTTGGGCCGAACGAATATAGAAAACATGTCATTTTTGTGGGGTGGATCATGGAGGTAGTATATTTAAATGTTTTATTGCTTGAGATTGGGGTTGTCGTGCACGTAAACATGTTGAATATGTTGCACCGATCAATTTGTCAACACCATAAAGAGATCGTAAAATTGAAATTTTATCATTTTATCCTTAAAAGGAAAGTTATTGTTAATATGCTTATTATATGTTTACTGCTAAAATATAAGATTGTAATTAATTAAATTTTATGTGATTATATTTTTATTCGGAATAAACTCTATTAGATTGACTAACGGTTAGATCAATTATGGAGTAGATTTTATAAAAGTTACAGGAATTTCATTGCAATAAATAAAAGAAGAACTCTCGGGAAAGGTGGCTTATGGATAGGCCTTCTAATTTTTTATGTTGCAATTTTTTACATAAAATTTAAATATTGTATTTTAAATGTTAAAATAAATAATAATATGTATTTGAATGTGAAAATATAAAAATATATAATATAAAAAAATACACTTTTAAATTTCTAAATTCATTTTGTAATTTAACAAATGCAGTGTATAAGTAAAGAAACACAGTGGCATGTCCATAAGCTTATGGACATGCTACATATCAGGAGACCCCCCCATAATTAAAAACACACATCAAATCGTTCCATTAGTTGCATCAATTACTTCATCTAATTATTATCCGGTCTAAAACAAAATTGTGTATTTATTTAAATGCTGATAAAATTTAATAATTGAAGTCAACAAATTGGAGGGAAACAAACTAGCCGGTCGTCCGCGCAAGCTGATAAAATATTTAGTGTTGGACCCGGCCGGGGAATTTAAAAAAACGTAATCCAAAAGTCTCCCATTGAGTTACTTAATGCTCTTTGTTTCTTGTTGTCATGCTTGGGAAATCCACTACAATAAAATTCATTGTTGATTACTGACGTTTTTTAGAATATTAGGATATTTAGAAATACTAGAATAATTTGTGATTTTTATAAAAATATCTTTAATATACGTTCATAAAAAAATTTATGCCACGGTATATTATAATAGTTTTTTAAATGTTAATAAATGATATAGAAATAATACATAAAATCTTGTGACATGAATTGACGTGGCAACACAAATTAGTGACCCGTATTAGTGCACCACTTTTTATTTCCATATTTTTTGAAAACCACCAAATTTTACAAGCTTCTGAAAGAATATACTTCACATGGTCAAATTTTAAACTACTACTTAACTATTAATTAGTTAAAATATCTTAGTTTTGATTGCAAAATTGAATTGGTGTATAAACATAAATGTTAATGTGTAGTACTTTGTTAGATTTGTTACTATGATATACTCCCTCAGTCCCAATTGAATTGACATAATTTGACTTGAGAGTCAACTGCATCAATGTTTAACTACTAATATTTTTATTTATGTTGTAAAAAAATTCTGGAAAAACTACTAGAAGTTGCGACTAATGTAACACTTTGAAAGTTTTGCTTTAGGTGCTAAAATGATAAGTTGGATCTATTGCAACACTTTTAAAAGTAGTACATAGGTGATGTTGCATTAAATATAACGCAAAATTTTTCAAGATTTAGGCAATATTTTTCAAAAATTTAAGTAACATTTTATAAATTATTGCAACACTTTAATAAGTGTTGCTGGAAAAATGTTACTCCCTCTGTCCCAGTTCAAACTGCACACTTTTTGGTCAACTTTCTCAAGACACATTTGACCATAAATTTTA
>JAULKK010023543.1:0-19611 GCA_032355705.1 Rubia peregrina
ATGGATTGTCCCTGATGAGGCATTCCCAGGCCTTGAACAGCTTATAGTGAAACACTATTACAGCCTTGAAGGGATTCCGCCTAGCTTGGGATACATTCCTACATTGAAGGAGATAGACATGCATTGGTGTTTCGAAGCCTCAGCATCTGCAAGGAAAATTCTTCAAGAACAGAGAGACATGGCAAATGAGCTCCTGGAAGTCATTGTCTTTGATTAACCCACCTCTCTGTACGGAGTTCCATGTTCGTATTGTGGTCTAGAGATCCCATATTCTCAATGTTGTACTTCCTTCTCAAAATGTACAAAGATGTAAAGATGAAGAGTGAGCTAGTTATATTTGTATATTCTCCCTCTGTCCCATGGTGTTTTCTACCAACCAAAAACTTCAGAAAGACCTTCTCTTTGTCGAGGACATTAATGAAATGAACAGGTTGTACAACGTCTAGTACACTCGATGCATACTTGAATGTAAATTACCGCAACACAGTACGTGAAGGTGAAATAAGTAGATTTTAAACATTGAATTAGTATTTTCTATGGATCCTGTACCAACAATAAGATTAAAGGAATTAGAATCACATTCATGCGACAATTCGCATCTTTACATACGGTGCCCTATCTGCAGGCTACTCAATGACCTAATTCTTCAATGCAGGAGGCTGAAGGATATGCCGATTAAAGGATAGGATACACGTTAGTGAATGCGATAGTTTTGTTTATCCTCCTATAAGAGACTTCGTTGGCAGTTTCAAATATCTACCACCCATTAGATCAATCTTTTCCTTCATTCTCTTGCATTTAGTTGCTTATCCTACCTTATCATATCTGTCCAGAATGCTCTAAGTTGCAAAATAAAGGCTGAAGGATTAGCCACAAGCTTTTCATATAACTTCGTGTTAGCCATACCATTCATGTATCTCGAGATAACCATTCTATCCTCTCTACAATTTCCAAAATCTAATCCATTTAAGGCTTATAGAAGACTAGTGCTGATTTGTTATAATTCTATCTAAGGTTCGTCAGATCTGATAAAGTTTTGTTGAACTTCCTCAGCTGGTAAAAGTGAGTTAACAGGCTTCATCCAAAACTATGAAAATCAACAAGCATCCCTTTAAGCAAAGTTTCGAACCACTCTTCTTACCCTTGAGGTAAGAACGTACCAGCTCAAACTTCATGCTTAGTGGGATACTCCGCGATTCCATGACCTGATGATAGGTCATCAGGAATTGCCTCGGATCTATTTCTCCATTGTAGACATGAACATTGTTGGATAATTTTTGTTTAGGATACTTGGGTGTTGCTGATATAGAGGGTACAAATTATGAGGAGACTTCTTGTCCAACCTTTTTTATAATACGCTTCAGTTCCTGGTTGATGGCTCTAATATTTGTGTTGTCCACCTGTTATTCCGGTCCTTAGAAAGGTATCCAAGGGTAGTTTGAGTAGGTATGAATTCTACTTACCAGTGTTTGAGCTCTGATGGTAGCACCATGAGGAAGTGATGTAACCATGTTGTAGGTTGCGGAGTTACACATGTGTAAAGATATGGCCTCAAATATTATAGGAGAGGTCCCAACCATGTTTGGTAAGTATGAAGAGCAATCTATGAATTAGCCAAAGTTGATCCATGTGGGATCTAGAGCGATGGATTAACTCCACCCAGATGGAATGCCGCTGGTGTTGGTGGTGTTCTGGGGTTTGAGAAAATCCCATACTAATGGGCTTTTATGGTGGGTACGACTGCAGTACAATAATCTATGGTGGTAGCAAAACTTATTGATGCATTGGCCTTGGTGGGTGTAACTGCAGGAAACCCTATACTCCGGCCTGCATGGGGATTTCCAGGTTGGATCCCTACTGCCATTTAACCTTTTGTTATGCAGTTGACAACATTATCCTTTAGATTCCATGACAGTTTAACGATGTTTCTCCTGACCTGATCGACGGTTGGTGTCGCCATGAGAAGGGGGATGGGTCGAGCTTTGAGGAAGTCGTCGAATTCCATCGATTTGATTTAGAGGTATTCCTTCTCGACAATGTCTAGTTCCAAATGGGCCATTGTTTCTATCGTAACCCATGATATGGGTCGAATTGTTGCTCCTTTTGTCGCTGCTGATATGTTAACTGGTGGCGGTACACCTTTTATTTGTGAAAGACTGGATGCTTTTAGTGGTTTTCCGTGAGTGGATTCCTTCCCGGGCACCGTTGAACAAGGTGATTAGTTGTTGACATTGGGATTCCATTAAGTGTGGGAATTAATGTGTGTCAAACCACGATATAATTGCCAAATATTACTTCGGTACACCAAACGTGCAAAACAAACTCTCTGGGGGAGGCTAGGGGAAGAAGCTCTGATGCCAAAGTCAGATAAAAAAATATTTGATCTGAGTATTGAGAATTGAATGAATAGAATGGATGGATACCTTTGTATTTACAGGCGTTGATCCTCGATAGATCTCCCAATAATGCTAGGATAAATATGCACTTTCCATATAATAATGGGTGTCCTACCATGATAGAATTATCGTATATTTGATATAAAATAAATGTACATAGAAAAAGATGTATTCGGAAAGTAGAATAAGACCTAGAGATCTCCCATTTAGTTGTTTGGCTTCGGCCCAGCATGATGTAGTTACGTGGTATGTGGCTCTAACAGAGAATGATAGCATGGCCTTCGGCTTAAGGGGGAGTTTTGAATCCGTCCCTTATCAAAGACGGTAAAAACAATCCTTATTATCCTATGTTTCGGGATAAATAAAGCAAAATGACGTTGTCTTGCTAAAGAGTAATCAGTCGGCCCACCAACCTGAAATAAAAGAATCGAGTATTTTTTAATTTTATTTTTCCAAGCTGAGTAATCAACCCGAAAATTATACATTTTAATGGCTCCGGATTTGAGGCACACAAATGTTGTTTTTTCGAGTGCACGCGATACCCGGTAAGACTTTAATTTATTTAATTAATACTAATGTTAAATAATATTTTTCTACATATCTACTCTCGATTCTCAATTATCCATATCTATATAATATTAATTATTAAAGAATGTGGATCTACAAAATATCCAAGTGCTAGATTCCCAACCATTATCTTTCAGCTCCAAATGGCCAATTGTTCTTTCCAAGTGCCGACCCTTCCTTTCAGCCTCAAATTCTTTATTGTGGCCACGAGCAACCCCTAGACTCTCACACTCTCAAACTCCTCCAAGTTACTAGCATCTAAGTTGAAAAATATATGGTTGGTGATGCGAATATATCAATTGTGAATCTCTCTCATTACTAGCAGTAAGTCAAATTAAATTTTTTGGTTTGGTTTTCCATCATAAATTAACGTCTCCATTGAATTAAAAAGTCTTAAACACAGTCATTTTCTTCCCACCACTTCAACTCTTTTATGCCCAACTACATTGTATCATGCTGCCACTTCAGCACTCGTATGCCCAACTATGTTGTATCATGCCACCACCGGCTCACCTCATCATATGGGGAGCATCATCGAGCAATGATCACCAGTATGAAATGTGGTTAATAGTGAACATTTGATAAGGGAAAATAATCCACCCTTTCAACTTTTTTGGATTTGAAATTTTATTTATTTTGATTGATCTATTATTCTTATGTTTGCTGCAATAATTAAGTTTGAAAATAATTAGTTACACATTTTGTAAAAAAAATCAAAGTTGGTGAATAATTATTACAAACTTGTTACTCTTAATATCATTGTATGCTTATTTTTTTAAACTCGACTACCTCAAGCAATAACTAATCTATTACAAGGATATTTAAATTACATGTCAAACAGACTGATCGTCAGTACTATTACAAATTAGAGATCCATTAAAAAATTGTACTATCCCCATCGGGATAGTAACTCGCTTGCCGCGAAAACCATGACTGCTTGGAAAAGAGGAGCGCATTAGCATCAATCACTTCACCAAACAGAGATATTCAAGAACTGTAACACCACTTGATTCAAAGCATGATCTATGGTGTCCAATCTATAAACACCTTCAATAACACAGATCAGAACTCATCCAAATTAATGGAAAACATAATACATAAAACCAAACAAAAATTGTATAACACGATCCGTACAACCAAATCAAGAACAAAATATCAAAGTGATCAACTAAATCGAGTGATCATCATGAACACAATAATCTAATCTATCAGGTCGAAGAACAATACCAATGTATTGGGATAAATCCATAGTTATTCAATAACATAAATGATCAAACAATTTCAATTGAAAATTTACTGATTCCCCCATCTCCCCATGATGGGAAGATAGGGAAAAGAAAATCGAATAAAAAGCAGAGCATTTTAGAGAGAGTGGAGGCTGCGACTAGGATGCATGTTGATAATTAGTTGTACAAAACTGTCACAAGAATTAAGATGTTAAACTACATTGTTAGAATTATAAAAACATTTTCCTTGCACTAATAATAGCTTATATAGTTGAGTGAAATGATAATTATCTCAAGAACTACATCTTTATTGGGTCAACGAGCACTCCGCCAGCTATCCAAAATAATCTAAATACTCGAACCTCTTAATACCCGATTCTTTCGAGTACGATTATGAACCATAATATCTGTAAAATTTTATATGGATTGCATAAAATTTACGTGTATCTATTCACGATATCAACATGTATTTATACAAGATGTTACTTGGAGAATAAGCCATACTATGATAACCTAATCATATAAAACTTTGGTATTTGTATATAAATATTTCATTCCAATACACCCCCTCCCCCACAAGCACATGGAGGTAAAATGCCCTGAAACTTTGATCGAAGAGTAGTAAAATGAGCAGTACTAACAACCTTTGTAAAAATGTTAGCAATCTAATCGAGGGAACGAACATGATGAACAACCAAAGAACCATCTTCAACCTTCTCAATAAAAATGATAATCAATCTTGATTGTCATACAGAAAAATAGGTAGAGACAAAAGAGGAGCCTGAAGCTCAAGCAACAACCATTGGAGCAAATGAGCTCAGTGGCAGTAAACACAATGGCACGATATTCCGGTTCCGAGCTATATTTAGCAACAACATGTTAATTTTAAGAAGACTAAACTGATGAGATTTCCCCATAATAAATAGAAATAACATGTTGAGAACGAAAAGCATCACCATCAGACGTCCAACCAGCATCAAAATAAGCAACAAGACGATGATCAGTACAAGACTAAAGATAAATACCAGAGGTAATCGAAGCCTTCAAATAACATAAATTGAGCTTTACAACAGACCAATGAAGCTCTGTTGGACTATGCATGAACTGACAAGCACGATTAACTGCATAAGAGATCTCGGGTGAGTAATTGTTTCGTACTGCAAAGCACCAACAATACTGCGATACAAATGACAGCCACACAATGAATCACCATCCAGTATTAGGCGAGATGGTGGTTCGGTCGGAGATGAAATTATCTTGGCATCGGCCATTTTACCGCGGTCCAGAAGATCACGAATGTACTTTTGCTGTGATAAAACAACACTATCCTTTGAGCGAGTGAACTCAATGCCCAAAAAATAAAGCAGAGGACCAAGATCACGAAGAGCAAAAGTATCATTTAACTTCACAAGAAACTCATAAATGGCAGTCGAAGAAGAACCAGCGATAACCAGATCATCCATATAAACAAGGAGATAGATTACAATCTTGCATGACCGATGAATAGAGAGGGTAGTTTCAAACTTAGAAGACACAAAGCCATATTTCAAAAAAATGATGAAGCCTGGTTAACCATGACAAGGTGCTTACTTGAGACCATAAATGGCCTTCTTCAAGAGACATACATGAGATGGACGAGTATGGTCATGAAACTCTGGAGGTTGAGACATAAATATTTGCTCAAAAAATTACCATTCAGGAAAGCATTATTAATATCAACCTCGAGAATGAGCCAATTAAGAGTAAGAGCAATTGTCAGAACAAGACTAATAGTAATAGGCTTGACTACTGGACTAAAAGTATCCATATAATCAATACCCTCCCCCGGAGTGAATCCCTTCGCAACAAGTCTGGCCTTATACCCTTCAGTGGAACCATCAGCTTGACGCTTAATCA
The DNA here is from genome assembly GCA_032355705.1 of Rubia peregrina. Taxonomy (NCBI): domain Eukaryota; kingdom Viridiplantae; phylum Streptophyta; class Magnoliopsida; order Gentianales; family Rubiaceae; genus Rubia; species Rubia peregrina. The sequence continues at coordinate 6,086 of JAULKK010023543.1, forward strand.
TGTACACCCAGTAACAACCAACAACATTGGCATCACTAGGAAGCTGGACTAGCATCCACGTCCCATTACGCATAAGGGCATCATACTCAACTTGCATTACATTTTTCCATTCAATAATTTTAGAGGTTTGGGGGGGAAATTAGGTTCATAATAAAGGGAATCAGAATGAGGCAAAGGATGTTTAGTGGTGAGAATATTTTTTGGTTTTAAATTATTTGTTCTAGCACGAGTAACCAGGGAGTGTTCACTTCATCAGCAACTCAAAAGTAAGAGGAAAAAATAGGAGTGTCAAAAGAAGTAGACAGAGCCGACACTTGAGAACCGAAGAGGAAGTCATCCACCGATGAAGAGAAGGCCGAGGTTAGAGAGTTGGCACCGCTGAAGGGACTGAATACGGCTACCAGCGTGCTTGCGTTATGTTAGAGGGAGACACTGTCCAGCCACTGCTCAGCTCCACACAAGCGTAGCAAGTCATCAGCCGAAGGGGTCTACGCGGCCATCTCTAGCTTCGTGTCTAGGCGAAGCTGTGGTGGAAAACCTACATCGGTGGAGGTCCGGTCCTACTATGGTGGAGATGGAGAGATCACTGCTGGCTGGGTTGACCACAGGTGAAGCTCGATAGAGGATGGATGATGCGGCGGTGGAAGCAGGGTTAAGGAAGATGAGCTCGACGCGAGCTGAAGTAGGGACAGAGGAACAGAAGTCAACACAGCTGAAGGTATATAGGGAGCTAGCTCAAGATGATCAGGGTATGGAAAGGTGGTTTCCTAAAAAAATAACATGACTAGAAATATAGACACAATTAGTTAGAACATGTAAACAAAAATAACTTTTATGATTGGAACTATAACCAACCAATACGCAAGGAGAAGAGTAGTATTCAAGTTTATTAGACCTATATGAACGTAAGAAAAGGTAACACAGACATCCAAATTTTTAAGAAAATCATAGTCAGGAATTTTGGGGTAAAGAGATCCATAGGGAGATTTTTTTTATTAAGAGTATGAGAGAGAGTACGATTATGCAAATAGACAGAAGTGTGAAAGGAATTCTCCTAAAATGTGATAGGTAAATGAGCTCGGGAGAGGTGGGAAAGACCGTTTTCAATAATATTACAGTGAAGACGTTCAACAGCAACATTTTGAGACTGAGTATGAGCAGCAAAAATACAATAAGAACTACCATGAGAATGAAGATAAGAAGAGACTACACAAAATTCACCTCCCCAATCAGATTGAAAGTGTTTTATTTTAGAGTTGTCTTGTGTTTCAACCTTTTTTTGAATAGTGAAGAACTTGTGATTTTTGAGAAAGAAAATAAATCCAATTTTTTGTACAATCGTCAATAAAAATAAGAAAATAACGTTTCCACTAACTGAAGAAACATGGGCTTGACCCCAAACATCATAACACACCAAATGAAATGAAACCGTACTGGGTTCATGAACATGGGAAATAGGTAAACGATAGCTTTTTCCAAGTTGAAAACACTCATAAATACTTTATAAATTATTCTGAGAACGGGTAATTCAAAAAAATAAGACACCCAAGAGAAGACTCAAGAGAATGGTTGAGACGTTCATTCCAGGTTCAGAGGTTAGTCTTGGACTAAGAAAAACACAGGAAAGAGCGGAAACATGGGTTATGGATAGATTGAGACGATAAAATCCATTCTTATGGGTTCCGGTTAGGAGAGTCCGACCTTGCACATCCTTAACAAGACAATTATTTCGAAAGAACAACATATAAATATTCTTAGCAGAAGTAAGTTGAGAAACACTTAACATTTTTTTGTGAATATCAAGAACAAATAAAATGTTATGAAAATGGACGGGTTTATTCGAGGATGACAAAATAGATGAGCCCAAATGAGTAATAGGGAAAGACTTACCATTACCAACTTGTAAGCCATTATTTCCAGTGTAATCGGAATGAACAGAAAGGTTTTCGAAGTCTGAGGTGACATGATTAGTAGTGCCAGAGTCGAAGAACAAGGTAGGATTGTGAATAGAAGATGGTGGAGCGAATAGAGGAGGCATAGGCCTGGCGAGCGCCCGGCTGCTAGTTTCAGCCTCATCCGTGTCTGGCATTACGAGGAGGGCGTGGGTGAGCAGTCAAAAACTCCGTAACATTCAGGTGCTGCCAACAATTAGGGGTCTAATGACCTTGGCGACGACAGATCTGGCAGGTCAGCCGAGCAGAAGAGCTATCTGTTACCGAACTGGGAGCGTGTGTGGTGACATTTACGGTAAAGCCTGGGACTGCCGCATGAAGTTCCTGAATATGAGCCTCTTCAACCACCCAAAAATCAACAATAGAACTTGATATTGCTCTAAACATGTCAAAAATAATATTACACTTCCAAAATCAATGTGAGGACTAAAATTTTAAAAATATCGTTGATTTTTTTTTAAAAAAAGTTTAATGAAGAGACAAAGGACCCTAAACCCATAGTTATAAAATTGTTTTACAAACTCATGAATAATATTGAACGAACAGTGTTTCATCCCACATTTGTGCATCTTGAGAGCTAGTCCCCACGTCGCACAACTCAACGCCCGGGTCAAGGTATGTAGACTTTCACTGCAATGGGGGATTGATAGCCACATTCTCCTTCGTGATCGGCTTATGATGATACAATCATATGGATGTTTACACTTTGCTTTTCGCAATGACATGACTCTCACCATCAACATGTTCAGAAAGAAGAATGCATAAGGAATTATCCTTCATAAGAAGAGTTGCTAATTTAAAAACAAAGTATGAAATAATTTGAATATGAATAATGGAATAAATTTACTTATACCTTCAAGTTGCGTCGGGTGGCCTCTACTAATTTTGTTCTTAGTCGTTCATACGCAAGAGGTGTTGTCGAAGTCGGCGAAGTTAGTTTAGGCCTACTATCACACATCGGGTGGTCATGTGTTGAGATTGTCAGAGAAGAAGTGCGGGGGTTGTAGTTGAGGTTGTTGGTTTAGAACATTCTAGGATTCTCTCCAAGTCAAGTGGCATTTGGCGAGACATAAGCCACTAGTTGGGTAACTGTAGATTTCAAAGCATCAATCTCTATTTGTTGACTACTTGATAGAATATCAACCTTCGTTGGTCGAGGTTTTCCGACACCCCGGACCCAGCCCGGATGTTCTTTCTTGTTTAGCACTACACCAAGTATGTCTTTCTTTCCAACCCCGATGAACTTTCCGGACTCTTTCTTTCTTTTTAAGTCCTCCTATAAATTACCAATGTTCGATCACATTTATTTGTTCAATTTTTTCTTGAACTATTCCACATATATTAAATCAAATAAATAGTTGGAAAACTTTCAATTTGTTGGGCTACCACCTCCACATCTTTGGTGTGGAACTTACCCTCCTGTTTCCCGTGCCTTTCGTATCCTTTTAACCATTTTAAAAATCAGGGAACCTCATCTGATGTGGGATATTTCGTATAATTCCTTGCTTCTTTTTCCATCATCCCATGCTCAACTTTGTCAAACACTCTAGCCTCAAACATTTCTCTCATGATAATTCTTGTAACTAGTGCGTATCCACCTCGACTCATGGTATGTTGCATTCTGTTTTCTTTTGCAACCTCCACATGTTTTGTTATTACAAACTTTGAAAAAATAAAACAACATGGTTTGGATATTAAAATGAAGAAGTTAATTGATGAGGGAGTATTGTAACCCAATTACCCAGTGTCAGTGCGATGTCTTTCACTAGTCGCCAGTGAAATTGCATAAATCGAATGAACATCATGCGACGTCGCCTCTACTGTCGGACCAAAAGAGTTCCTAAGCTTTGTTTTTAAATGATGTCGCACACTACTTGGTAGAAATTATCTAGAGCCTGGGTAGTACCATGCAACGTCACTTTGTCCAGTTTGTGGTACTCTACTTTAGGAGAATAGAGTCTGTTACGATTATTAAGCAATTACAATCACATACCACATACGCAATTGGTTGAAATCATGATAATATACTCATGCATGTGTGACCCATCCGTTCTCGGTATTTCTAATAAATCAAAAACCATGAGAGATCCACCAATTGAAAACCGAGAGGAGGCTAAGTATTTAGTGTCAAAGATAGAGGTTCGTATTGTTTCTCTCATTCCTACTATTGTACTACCAAGATTGGTAGATAGTAGCAAGTGTCGATGTCATCCAAAAAATTGTTAGGAATCTAATAATTAACTACACACAACTGTGGTCGGGTCATCAATTCGAACACGTGTGAGGAATAATTAGTGCTAATAAAATAAGCATTGGGGGATTTTTAAATTAAAAATACTGACATGTAATTTGATCATAGTAAAGTTCAACGACATCTCTGCCTGTCGTTCGAATATGAGTCTCCCTGTATGATTACGTCTCAGGCACTACACCATAAATGCTTCTCCCAATGCCTAAAAAAGCAGAGGGGGTGAAGCACCTTATCGATAGCTCCAGGGTTACAAGACTAACCCTAGTTTTCTACTTTAGCAATTTCTACCCACTTCCTTTCGGACCAACTCGTCGGCTTACTAGTTCATGGTCGATCGTAACATTAGCAACGCCAACCTACGTGTGCACACACCCACGTGGATCCAGACCCATCGTTACCCCAAGTGCATCTAGGTTTCCCTTCCCGTGGGGTATCAATAGTGTAGCAACATGAAAGTAAACTTTGTTGTGTGCTAACTAAGTGTGACAATCATGAAATTCACAACATGATGATAAAAAAACACATAGAAATAGGTAGATCTAAAAAATCTCACAAAATACATGAATAAAAATATGATCCCCAAGTTAATTAAATACTCCCTAAGCATTGAACCCAAGTATTTCATTGGATTCAACACTTTTGGGCAAAACAAAAACAAAGAAAAAATAACCTAGAGAGAAGGAAGGGTACTTTCTCTCTCTAGCCAACTCTTGAAGATGAAAAATGAGCATAAACTTAAACCCTAGTAGACAAAGGTTGATGTATATAGTAGTAGGAAATTGGGCCTTGAAAAGGGCCCAAAAATGGCCAATAAACACTAGCAGCCGTAATTTGTACAGCCAATGCCGAACGACACGGTTTGTGTAAAACTGTATGTGCGTTGTGGCATGGTCCATGCAGCCTCGTGCGGTACGGGCCACACAGACTGACATGGATCGTGCAGCCTTGTGAAAGGCAGGGCACACAAGCCTGCATGGGCCATGGGCTGGTACCTCCTCTAGAACTTCTAATTAGTGTGCCCCGTTGGCTAGAAGGTCTTTTTGTTTCGAAAAATGGCATTACCCATGCTATTTTTCATACCTTGTGGGCTAGTCTTGATTTTGGGACTTGGAATGACATAGGCCGTGTAAAATGGAGCTCCCGTACCCATACTTAGCCATGTGGAGGTTAAATTGTAACTCTTGTACAATGGCCTGCACAGACGTGCACAACCCATGCAAGGGCTTTTGCACAACACGTGCAATCCACTTTACACGGGCTTGAACATATGGTTTTTGTCTTGTGCACAGACTATGTTGACCGGTTGGCCCGGGCTTGCACGGATGGTTTTTCTCTCTTGCTCGGACTATGTTGGCCGATTAGCCAGCTGATTTCTTTACTCCGCTACGGATGAACCGTTGATCCAATTTGAGAGATATTGTAGTCGATTTTATAGTTCTTGAGAAGAATAATCTAATGTTTCCATCTTCAAAGGCTTATTCTTCTCGGATTATTCCCATAAATCCTTGCAACACTCGGACTACAATTCCTGTGCTTCTTTCTTTGCTTTCTTAAACTTCGAATCTGCCTTTTTCAGGATCAATTCCATCTACTACCTTTGGATTCTGTGGCATTAAATCTATTACCATCCTTGTGAATAACCTTCGACATCTTTTACCATCCATGCAAGTGGACTTCAAATATCTTCTATCACCATCACAGATGGTCTTCTACAAAAAAATATGATGAAAAAGTACTCACGAACAACCTACTAATAAGATCACAAAGGAAGATCTAGGTTCCCATGAATACAAAGTGTCAATTACCTTCAATTAAGTTTGCGAAACATGAGACTTTGACAAGAAAACCAAAAATGGTCATCTAAACCCTTTGTCGTGTAAACCTAACTAAAATTAGCAATAAACCAAACAAAAGATGATGATTAATGTGTCAAATTCATCGGTTAACATATGCATAAAGGTGTATATCAATATGCTATTATATTCAACAATATATGTCTTTGCATACAAATATAATTATATATACACTATGTCTATTCTTTGTAGCATGTAAAGGTTAATTTCTTACAGATTCCTAGTCCGCAAGCTTTCTTCCAACGAAACCCTTTCAACTCAATTCACTAATGAACGGATGCTTAATTCTTGGGTTGGAATTTCTCTTCTTTCCAAAAGCGTAATCCCTAGCCAATTTGCTTTTGAAATCTCTCCACCTCTCTCCAAAGAGCCTTATTGTTCTACTCTTCAACTTTTCCATGTCTTCACACTCAATATCGAAGGCCAACTCGAGGGCCTTACACAGTTTTTCTTTGGTAGCACTATCGACCCGAGGCCATGAATCATACAAGAATATGTCTACCTTTGCCCTCGCAATCAATCCCACGTAACTACACCACCAATTTCTTTCCTTGCCTATTGCATTTTCAATTTGGTCCAATTTCAATGGATAGTTGATACCTTTGTCCGCTATTTTTATTAGTTTCTTACAAATAGCCCTACCCCGACCTTGTTTATGTCTTTTCGATACATTACCATCTCTCCCTCCTTCAGACCATTTCCTCTTATCGTGGATCACCACTCCATGACCTAAAATGAATTTAATTTATCACACAACACTATGTCATCCACAACACTAAGTTAATTAATTGCAAAAAATGAAGCTAAAAATAAGCTCATAATGAAAGAATTTGGCACAACAACACTATATCATCCATTAGGTGACACACTACGTAAATCTCTTCATAGATGATCTTCATTTGAATAAAATAAATGAGGAAAATAAAACATGTCATGTCATTTCCATATCAAATAACCACCATTTTATAAATTTAACAAGTGTTACACATAATACACATTAAATATTGAAATCTTTAAAGTATCCACACAACCCTACTTGTATTGACCACATAACAAAATAGATTAAAACAAAGACACATAACAGCAACAAATCCTAATTTAACAATAATGCACAAGGAATGTAAAAATGAAAATATGATCATGTTTGTGTTGTTTGAAAGATGAAACCTTACAACAATTTTGTTTCATGGAATCCCACTCTATGGTGATATCATCATTTTCCCTTTGCCTTTTCCATTAAGCCTCTACGGGGAGATGGATTTTAAGGTTTTTTGTGATTGATAGATTGAAGGAGGAAGGAATGGGAGATGGTGAATTTTTATTCTCAGAGGGTGGAGGGCGCCACATTTGTCAATGAATGCGTTTTCTGAGTTTTTTTTTGGGTTTTTTCCTAAGTGTGGAACATAAATGTATTATCTCGCAAGGCTTGCGATGTCGCAAGGGTTGTGTAACATGCCCACCACATTAAGTTTAGGTCTTCATGTTGGCTAATATTGGCTCAATAGGCCCATTCACTAACAACGTGCGACATCACATAATGGTCGGTCAAATACCAGGATATATGGAGTGTAATCCGATGTCGCAAGCTTAACTAGCTTGGAATTCATATAATGTGCCTGTGTATGGACCAAATGGACCATTTATCAAACTTGGACGAAGTCCCTATCTATTCGTTACTTGATCGGTATAAGCGATGTCATGTGCGACGTCGTCAACTAGGGCATCCCTTGGTTTTCCATTATTTGTTTTATAATGGAAATTACATGTTGTTTATCGTCAGTTGTAGCCAATCTTATTCGAGGAAATTACATGCCGGTGGGTAATCGTTACAGGATATATATGTTGATGGTCGGTTATAGCCGATTCTCAGTTACAACACCAATCCTATTACACTAGTAATGGGATGAACATTACTAGTTAAATATTATTGGTTGTTTTAGGGCATGTTATAGAAAATGTTGTTCAAAACAAGTAGATATAAAATTATACCTATTGAAGGGGGTGTTCCATTTAAATCAAAGAACAATGAATCCTACTACACAAATAATGATTTGAACACTATTGGTTGAATTATCAAGATCGTCGAGAACCCATCAATCTTACCATACAAGTAATATTTTGAACAGTAATGGTTCAATTATCATGATTGTCGAGGGCCAGGTATGGCCAACGTTACTCGAAAGTGTTTGATATAAGTTATAACAATTACGTAGGGTTCTCCCACTATCCCCATGAATAGTCAATCCTTCCACATAAGTAATGTTTTGAACATGTAATGTTTCAATTATGAAGATTTTTAAGGGCCTGGTATAGGCAATGTTACTCAAAACTTTTTGATATCAGTTATAGCTACTAAGAATAGTTCTCCCGTTATCCCAAAGAATAGTCAATCCTACTACACAAGTAATCTTTTGAACAGTACTTGTTCCATTATCAAGATTGTTGAGGGCTATGTATAGGCAACATTACTCGAAACTGTTTGATATATTATATAGCAATTACGTAGGGTTCTCTCGTTATGCCCACGAACAGTGGTTCAATCATCAAGAGTGTCGAGGGTTTGGTATAGGCAATGTTACTCGAAACTATTTGATATCAGTTATAGAAATTAACATGAGTTCTCTCGTTATCGCCAAGAATAGAAAATCCTACTACACAAGTAATCTTTTGAACAGTACTGGTTTAATTAGCAAGATTGTTGAGGGAAAAGTATAAGCAATCTTACTTGAAACTATTTGATATCATTTATAGCAATTACGAAGGGTACTCTAGTTTTTTTCCAGGAATAGTCAATCCTTTTCCTTTTGGGTTTCCTTTCAACAAACATTCAACCATGGAACATAAGCAACAGTACACTTGTTCGAGTGTGCTGATAGGTGGTTATACACGATTATGAAAAATAATAAGTTGTACAACTTCCTCAATATTATCGATACGCACTATGCTAACGGACCCTTACAACAATAGTTTGGTGTTAATGAAGAATCGTTCTAGATTACTGTCATGATTCACATTATTTATCATTAAATATGACACGTTAAAATATTTGAAAATTAATTACCTCGAGGCTTGCATTTGGGCTACTATGTTTATGAATTTGTGCAGAAAAATTATTGATAGCCCATTCTAATATCTGACGTCGCTAGGTTATCGGCTTCCAGTCGATCAAGAAGATTTTGAATAGTTACCTCGTTTATTGGAGTTTTAACCCACTATTGTCCAAACCCAAATTGTTAAGACAATTAAGCATGTTGTGTTATTTGGCCCAGTACCCCTACACTGCGACGTCGGTCACTTAATCGGTGAAAGTTGGATAATATCGATTAGGTACAACTTAGATGCAACATCGCATTCATCGATTAAACAAAACCATATGGCTCTAAGTATTTAAATTGTCAAAGCTCCACCCATTTGCATTCCCAAAATCGACGTAGCATATTCAAACCGCTCCAACATTTGCCTAAAATCTACTAGATAACCGTCGAATCCAACCGCCAAATTGCCTACATATAAACATCTGAATATCTTGTTCATCGCCATTCATCTTAACCGACGACATGGTTAGATTTTGAATCCATTCTCTCTCATTTGTTTATTAAAATTTTGGTTATAATTTCTTGTTTACCGAAATGTGTTGCTCTAGTTTTATTTACAATCTTTTATTAGATTTTGGTTATGATTATTTAGGTTTTAGGTCTCTTTGGTTAGTGTTTCATATTATTCTTGAACGATTGGATGAAAGGGGATGGATGAGGTGGGCAAAATATGATTTTTGCATATATGTGTCATAAGTGTTAATGCTCTAGGGCATATGTGATAGATAGATTTCCATTTTGACCATTTGGCTTAATGTCACAAACAATTCGGTCAAGTCAACACACTTTGGGATGTCGCGCATTCATTATCACATGAATGTGCTACGTCCCATCAGGTATTCTACTGAACCGAATTGTTAGTGACATGCTAGCGAGTTCGGTCATACCATCACCTTCATCAGTAATTATTTGTACATATTACTGATTACTGTATATGAAAATGTCCCACAAATACCTGTGAAGCAAAGTGCAAAACATTCCAGGGGTAAGAGAAATGAAGAGGGTTCCTCTAGGTCCAAAAAAATGAAGGCCACTAATGCTCTTCCACCACCCACCTTGGATAACAAATGGTTTTTTCAATGAGGAAAATGAAAAGTGCTACCAGTTAGTCAGGAAAATGAGGATTACGGAGGTGAGCGCCATGAAAGCCGAGGATGTGTAGCGACTCCACCTCGACATATTCCTCGAGTCATTCAAATCGTTATGAATGGAGGGGATTATTGTATTGGACAGTCCCACCTATGATAACAAGGTGAAAGAATTCTATTCAAACTTCTATTATTGAAGTAATGGGAATTACAATACGCTGGTGAACATATTGGATATGCATTTCACTAGTGAACTGATCAATGAGGTAATCGGGTGAACAATTGGTGCAGATGAGAAGAACCCGGTTAAAAGACTTCGCCTCTAGGCCAGGACGATCAGTCCGGGGCACTAGAACCCAACTGAATGGTGGGAAAGTATTTCATGATTACAGTGGGAAATTACGTCTTCAAGCCAAGGGACATTAAGATTGATATTTTGGAGCTCGAGCAGAGGATTATGTACAACATCATTATCCAATGCCACATCCCAGTGGGTCATCTTTATGAGCCTACAATCAATGGATATGTCCTCTACTAGCACATTGAGGGGAACAAGGTTGTTAACCCCAGTTACATTATCATCCATAAGATGCACATTATGCCTGTCGTGCAGAAAAGCCAGGCCCTCTCATATGGCAATATAATCACCGCCCTGATGGAGAGGCATGGTGTTCCCATCCGATCTATGCAGAAGATCACGCCAAGGTACTATGATAGGACAACTTTACCCAAAAGCATTTGCATTGAGAGGCAGAGGCTTTGATTGATTGAAACATTTCCAATGCCAATTTTGATCCAACATCCACCCACAGCAATGAGGCTACTCGATTGCACTCCATCATTGGCCACCCTACACCTTCCACTCCTGGCCCACGAACTGGTATGAAAATTGTTGTCATAATTTATTCATTCTTAATTATGATTTATTACGTCAATACAATAATAATTATCTGGACATATTTTTTGTTGTGTCGGGACTTAAACAAAATTCCTGGGACATGCTCTTAAAGAGCATGGCTGAGACCAAGGAATTTGAGCTATGTTTGGAACAAAACCAATAGAGGATCTTGGTGGAGTTGATGGGCATGAGGGCACTTCTTGGTGGTGAAAGAAATGTGAATCTTGTAGCTCCCACATGGCTTCATGGGGGAAAGTGCAAGATGAAGATAATGCACTGACCACTGATGAAGAAGAATAAGATTCCGGTGAGAATTCAGGGTCTCCCGACGATAGTGCCAAGGGTGTGGATGAGGAGGATGAGAATTCGGGGTCTACTGATAGTTCGACGGAGGATGATGTGGAGCCCTTGCTACCCGCTGTCGACCCTTAATTTCTTTTATATAATATGTGATGTATTGTTTGTAGTTATGGATGTTGCATTTTAACAATGAATTGTGTTGCATTTTTTTGGATTCGTGATGTTCGCAAGCGTACACTATAATTTGATTATGATTTCCTATTATTACCTAATTATAGAATACAATGTTATATGTCTAATGTTTTTATATGTTCTTGTGAACTTGGAATGAGGACTTGTAGTTTTTCATTCTGAGTTCTGGTTTATATATGATAGTTGTCAATTGAACTGCAGTTTATAGCATTCGAAGTCGAACATATGTCGAGGGTGACTGTTCAGGTTGGCCGATAACTTTCCAATGTATATGCGAGTTTGCATGAATTAAATCATTTATGTCCATTTAGGCACTGTCTTCGATTGACTCCCTTGTCGACGTTGTGTACAACGTCGACATCTCTAATTTTCAAGAGAACAAGACCAATGTGCTTGGTCGTTGGCTGGAGGTCGTTCGTATCATTTTTCCAATCGACTCATACGGAGACGTCGTCAAATATCAATCTAAAGCCATCAGTTATGTGATTCACATCGAAATTGGAATGAAAATTTATTTAACGATTACATAAAAACCCAAAGTACAAAATAAAATTTCTACAAGGCTTTTAAAAAAAATTCTACATCTAATCTCTATCTTCTTCCTCTTCCCTTCTTCGACTTGGGATGCCTTTCAATCCACACGTCTTCCTCGTGGTCTCTTCTCAATGCTAGCTCCACCCCAATTATCTCTTCTTAGCTGACATTACTAGAGTTGAGTAGCATTTGTGGAATAATACCAGACATTAAAGATGGACTGACCTCCCCCACAAATTGAATTTTAATTTGAATGACCATAGATTTACTAAAATCGTAATGCCAATCAACATAAAATACTTGTGTAGCCTGTGAATCAAGGATGTAAGGATCGCCAATAGAATGTGTCTTGCTCAAGTCGATGACTTTAAAACCTAGGTCGTCGATCGATACCCGCATTGTTTTCCACCCATTTGCATTTGGAAATTACAACCCTGAAACGTGTGTAGACGAGTTCCCAAATTTCTTCAATCACCCCATTGTAGGATATGTTCCCATACACTGGATTTCTATCCTTTGCGCTGCAGACATGTAATGCTTCCTCAACTATGCTAACGCCATAATTTTGAGTTGCGGTATGTTTGTCCCATTCAAGGGGTTAGAAGGTAAACCCATTCATATCATAGCCAGTGAAAGAAATCACAATAGCAGAAGGCATGAAGGCTAACTAGTTCAAGGTTGCACCGTGACTTTCTCGGACTACTGTTTGTCATACCAATCAATGAAAGTGTGATTGTTTTTTTAAAGTACGTGCTTCTCCGACCAACTGGCGTGCTGCTCCTTAATAAGGACCATATGCATATCCACGTAGGGGTGATCCACAACTGAATTGTGCAAGAAATACAAGCACACTTTCATCAACTCGTCATAGGTTAATACCTAAGTTATTCCTTTTCGCAAACCTTTGTCACACACTCTCTATCCATGGTGCGATTTTGGTACACCAACCTACTCTTCATTCTTCAAGAATTCCATGCAGTATTCTACCGCCTCCTGGGTCACATACCACTGCACTATACTAGTATCCTGGTGAAATTGATTTTTCAAATAACCCTAAAATATCTTCATATACCTATCGAATGGATACATCCTTCGAAGATAAACAGGACTACAAATCAATATTTCCCGTACAATGTTAAAGAATAAGTGCACCATGATGTCAAAGAATGAAGGGGAGAAATACATCTCCAACCCTCACAACACGATAACTATTTCCTCTGGCAGTTCCTCCAATTTCCAATGCCTAATTTCTTTACAACAAATTTCCTTGAAAAAGCGACACAACTAGGTAAAGCACTTCCTGATGTGAGTTGATAGGATGGATCCGATCACAACTGGGAGAAATTCTTGAATCAAACAGCGT
>JAULKK010023644.1:0-19608 GCA_032355705.1 Rubia peregrina
TCGAGCCCCGGCCCAAGTCCAAAATTCGGACCCGCTCCCCCCAGCACCTGCAATCCATTTTCTTTCAATTGTGGTGCCACGTGGCACCCTCCAATTGGGCCATGTGGCACCACATGTCTCTTCTTCTTTTTTTATCCAAAATTTTAAATTTATTTTAAAAACTTAATTTCAAACTGAATTTTAAAAAATTAATTTCGGAAAATCTGAAATCTTGTTTTTGATATTTAAAAATCAGAAAAATGGGAAAATCCCAATAAAAAAATCTCATTTTTTTGTTTTTCGAAGTCTAAATTAAATTTTGATTCTTTTTAAAATTTAAAATTACATTCTAATAAAAAAACATACGATCCTTCCTAATTCTAGTTCATAAAATAATTTTGTAAAGTTAAAATTAATTTTTAATATTAATTTTTGTAGAAATGAAATTACATTCAAAAATTACAAATGTATTATTAAATTTTACATTTCAATTATTTTGTTAGGTAAATTTATTTGAATTAAATTTCAAGGGGAAAAGTAATGAGTAGGATAGAGAGAATCAAGTGGGGTCCATGGAATTGTCTCAAAGTGGTCTCAACCATTGTAGAGAAAAATATGGAGTGACTTAGTTGTTGTCTCAAATGCTGATATGGAAGAGAGAGGTTGATTATTTAATTAACTGAGACCACAAGAGGGTGTCTCACCATTGTACATGGTTTTAGGACTTCTTATCCTCACAAAAAAGTTGTTTTGATTCTTTTGTTTTTTACTTTGAAATAAAGAGCATTTATGCCCCCAATTATTTATTTAGTGTATATATATATATCAATTTTTTGAAAGTGTATATATATATATATCTTTAGTCTTTGTTTAATGCACTCTTATTGTTTTCAGCATCGGTATCCGACTACAGGGTATATATGCACTTTCGAAAAACATGAAAAATATATGTGCAGTTTCGAAAAACATGAAGGACATACATGCACTTTTGAAATAAATGGTGTTATGATATAAATAATCCTATTTTATTAAAATGACATAAATACCCTTACATCCTTTGACACCATCACCGCACTGCATATGTTCTACCCCCTAACCCCCACCCAACACCATTGCATCGCCACACCACCATTAATTTCTTATTTATAGCAACAAAAGTTGAATTAAGAATGCATATTTGGAGCTTGTAGCTGCAACCGGAATCGAAGAAATTTGAGATCACGACGAGTAATGATACGGTGAGTCCTAAACTTCTCAGGTACCTACAAATGTTCTCGGAATGATCCCGGGGAGGAATCTCCAGCATAGTCCTACTGCCTGTGCATTTTGGGAGCAAAAAGTCACTAACCTCTTTCTGGTATTTTCTATCTTTATTTATAGGATTTGATCATGTGATCGTGGTCCAATTATTGTGCTCCCTTCTCTTAGATTGTGGTCCAGTAGAGGGTGTCATGGCAAGTGGAGCTTTCCGTCATTTCCGCAGTTGGTCAGCTCATGACGATGCAGTGTTCTTGGTCTTTGTGGATTCGGCAAACTGCTCTGATTTAGCAAATCCATCACTTTTCACGCTCCACTTAACTAACTGGTACTGGGTAGGTGATAAAATATAAAAGACTTTATTATGGTTCATTAATATCTCATCAATGACATATCACACCAACAATGAGCATTACAATATATGATACTATCTAAAGTCTAAAGGGAATAATATTCTAAAGTCTGTAAGGAAATTACCATCTATAATCTAAACTACAAGGAAACCTAATTCTATATTGAAATAATTTTTTTCTACAAGGAATCCTTATTACCCTCCCTCAAGTTGGAACATGAAAAACAAGAATGCCCAATTTGCGAAGAAGATTCTCAAATCGCTAACCATTATAAAAAATTGGAAAAACTATCTCTATAGAACGTATTCAAATTGAGCAGCAATAGAAATAACGGCAAAAATAGTAACAGTATCAACTGTATAACATTATTTAACTTCCTTAATAGTAGCAGCTGGTAGAGGAATTATATTTTTATCATGGTATCATAGCCTAGGTGGGTTATTGGGCCGATGTGTGGATCCCCTATAATATGGCCCGATGTGGGTCGTAGAGTGTTTCCACATTCGCATGTGAAGGGTGTGTTGAAAGATATGTCCCACATCGGTTTCTTACAAGGATACTTACTAATATATAAAATATTGGGTCAACTGCACTCAGTGCCAATTGGTTTTAAGATGGAAGTTCAAGATACCTTGAAATTTAATAGTTGGTCATATATGTACCATAACCCCCCCCCCCAACCATAGAGTCATGGGAAACGAAGTGTAGGGTGACTATTTTTGTAACATAGACGATGTTGTATTTGAAGAGAAGAACGAGAGGAGAAAATATTAAGTGGATCAATCAGGCTTCTACAATATAGTAGATGCAAAGTTAAAATGATTTTGTGGGTAGAAAAATATGTATGTTATATTTTGAAAGAATTTGGAAATGAACTGAGCATAGATGTAATGAAATGTAAATTTATGATAAACGCTTAGTATTCCTTTAATTCGGGAGATGGTTACCAATGTCTCAAATAACAAGGGAAAATTGTTGTATAAATAAAACGCCATACAGAGTAAGCATTACGAGGCGTGTTTTCCTATATTGATGTGTGATGGTTTTGATTTTCAACCTAACACAAGTAATTATTTGCATAGAAAAGGTACGTTTTTCAGTAAAATAATTTATCGATTTGTATTCCCCGTCAGCTCTGTAAAATCAGGTGTACTTCAGATGGATTCATAATCTTTCTTTCGATCTTATTAGAGTTTTCAGATACCAATTAGCCCTTCGTAAAAAATATTTCAAGAAGGTAATTTATTCTTTTAACATTTTCTATTTTAGAATTATAGTAGTTTTATGTGTTGATTCTTCGTATTCCACTGCTACACCTACCGACAATGACAACAAGGTAACTAACGATGAGATGCATACTAATGATGAGGGTGTTGTCGGGGAAGATGATATAGGGGAAGAAGGAGATGGTCAAGTGGTTGAGGATGGTCAAAGTGTTATTACCAAAAATGATTTAGTCGCTTTGAAGGAGCAATACTCTTTGTTAAATGACTGTGATATTAGAATATCCAGAGTATGGGAGTGAATATGGAGTCTTCCTACTGGATATTTTTTGGTGTATGAACACAATTTGTTCTATGGATTGATCCTATCCATTCTGGATTTTGTTCTGAACGTTTTAGAGTCTTATGGTGTTACTCTTGCTCAATTTCATCCTCGCTGTATGGCTATAATTGTGCATTTTAAGGAAGTGTGCAGTGGGGCTGGGAAGATTTTTAATGTGGATTTGTTCTCTGAATTGTATCACCTCCGAAGGTTGAAAAGAAGTGAGGGTTGGTTTACTTTTTACCCAGGTATTCTTGGGATTTAAGATGTGCAAGACTTTCCTAGGAACTGTAGAGTTTGGAAGGAGAGATATGTGTTCATCAAGTGTGCTGATGGCAAATTTATGCATCTGTGGAATACTGTGGTTCCTTTAAAAAGGAAATCTGATAAGGAAGAGAAATTGATAAAACAAAGTGGTATTGTTAAGGCTTTGGTCACCCATTCGATAAGGCTAGAGAGGGCTGGAGGAATGAGGTTGTCATTTATTCTTTTACTATATTTATTTAGGGATTTATGTAGTATATGGTGTGTATGGATTTTTTGTGTTTTGTTCATCTTTATTGATTCTTTAATTTTTTTATAGGTATGAAGATGTTACGTATAGCAGTTGAAGTCCCTGTTAATCGGGATGAGGGAGAAGAAGCTCAGTACGATAAGGGAGTTGAACTGAATCATTGGCACCAAAAAAATGTTTGTGATGACCTAACTTGAAGAGAAATGAAGGTGAAGTTTGGGCTAACCCAGAGTCGTCAAAAGCTTGCTAGAGGCATCTAGCTAAAATTGTAAGATTAGGCTCTCAAAGTATCAAACAAAAGCCTGGAGGGGAGGGGGCAGTGTCGAGGCGTCCAAAGCACAAAAGTTGAACGATATTGTTATCTAAGCAGAAAATGGAGCATCTACTGTGATTTGACAAAGCAGTCACAAAAGTTAGTGGGTGCTGCCAAGAGAACAACTGGCTTATTTGATCAACCTCTCTAGGTATATATGAGCATTGCTAGCACATTGTATGTTAACCATACTGATGTGAATTATTTATAATTCGGAGATGGGGAGTGTTTGGCATCTTTTAGGAATCATCTTCCCAGAGTTTCCAAGAAGGAAAATGCCCTTCACAAGTAGCAAAAGAGCTGGAAGTTTCTCTAGAGCAAAGTGAGGTGGCTCAGAAGCAAAGTGAAAGAAGATGGCAAGGGGTGAAGCCTTTTCCAAGGGGAGGTTAAGTTAAATTTACTTATTAAAGCTGGAGCTCCATAAATGGAAGAGCAAGGGTCCCACTTATCTGGATTATCCATACGTGCTAATGAATCAGGTCTTAAAACCCAAGTCTTTTACAACTTGTTTGCATATATGTACGCTAAGGTTGTGGGTGTAGGGTGGTGTATATCTTGGAAGGATATTCATAAGCAGAATTTGGACTTGGATATCAAGGGTAGCCAACCACCTCATTGGTTGCGTTCGAGGGTGCAAAATAGAAGGTGGATGGAACATTTGCTAACAAGATCAAGGATGATGTCATCTTTTTCCTCTGATCCAGAAGTTGGGGAGGAGGAATTTGTTTCCCTCGATAAAGGAGCTCCATGCATGTACGATGAATCTTAACCTGATGATGGAGTTATAAGGGAGAATGAGGGTGATGCCATGGAAGTTGATCTCTCAAAGGCTCTGCCTCACTCAGTGAGTACCTTTGGCACTACTAGCGAGTGAAGGAGGGAGAATGAGAAGATTACTAAGCCATCTACTCATGGTGTTAGTGGGTCAACTAGTGGCCATGTTGATTAGCTTATAGCTCTATGGCTTTTGGTTTATGTGTAATAGATGTATTGGATATTACGCTACAATGGAAATTATTATTTTGGGAATTTGTTTATATATATATATATATATATATTTCATTTTAGGAATATACCCCTGATAATTGTATCTTTTATGTTTTTTAGAATGAAGTGTTTTTTCAAAAAGATATTGTATCTAGCATGAACTTGGTCATGCACGAAGCATCGTTTTTGGATGGTAGAGAAGAGATTGTATGTGAGGCCTTATCGAATTATAATATAGTTACTCATTTGGGAAAGAAGTATGTGGAATTACCTTCTAAGCATGGTTGCAACAAATTGGATGTTAAGGTCATTTATTGACAGAGGGTGTCCTAGAGGTATATTGATTCTGTGAGTATAATGTTTGGATTGATGAGTTTATGGGGTAGGGTGGGGGTCTTTGGTGTTGTAGATTTATGTAACAAACCAAAAAATGGAATCATGGTGGAGATGCGGATAAGTATGGTGTTTTGCCACGTGTACCTTTCGAGGCTGACTTTGGGGGAAGCTGTGAAAATGAGTATCCTAGATTTGAAAGTTGCAAATTCCTATTTTCAAACGTAAAATATTCCATCTAAGCCGAATGAGTGGGCTATCAGATAAGTGAGTTGCCACTTAAGTTTAAGGATCTTGAAGTAGAATGAAAAATGAAACTTGAAGCAAGCATGAATAAAGTGAACGAGTATGATAAACATTTCCCCGAGCAAAATGTTGTGTTTGGAAAGTTTAATAGGGAGTTGTGAATAGACTAAATTATTTTTTTTGTCCTATACATATATTGAAATACCATCTTTTGGTCCCCAGTGGCAAAACTGCGTACATTCAGCATTCAAAAAATAGAAGCTGGTTTGTTTGGTCCCCAAAGGTGATTTTCAGGTAAAGTCAATAGTAAAATTGGCCAAAAATCTATAAAATAACCATTATACCCCTGAGTTAAAAAATAAAAAAAGAATAAGGTTTCTGCGAGAGTGAAGTATGAAATCAGTGACGTCGGTGGAGACCTAGGCGGAGGGGTGGCTGGATAAATCGTATGAGGGGTGGCGGGATAGCGTTTCTCCAATGTATCTCTGGTGAAGCTCCACGAGCTTAGAACGCGAACAGGGTTTCTCCGGTGTGTCTCTGGCGAAGCTAGCCTTTCCTTCGCGAAAGCCCGTCGGAACCAGATCTAGAGAAATCCAATCGCGGTGATGGAGGGAAAATTGAGCGGGGTGGAGGGCTGTAGGAGGAGGCAAAATCGAGCATGGTGGGACTGTGGAGGAGAAATCGAGGCGACAGTGATGGGAGCCGCAGTGGTGGATGGAAAATCAAGTGTGTCGGGGAGCTGGAAGCAGAGGGAGAATCGAGCAGGGTGGATGACAGTGGAGGGAAAATCGAGGCTCGATGGAGGGGTGGAATGAAGGGTCGTTGGTGAGCTTTGGCTTTTCTTCAAGCATTTTCCTCACATCCTCGGTGATGGCGTGTGGCGTAGCTTCTTCTCGGTCGGGTGGAGCTGAAAGACGGCGTAGGTGTTGGCAACAGTCGCTGATGAGATGCCAAATACATGTATTTCTCAAGGCATTTAACATCTCTTTTGTTATATTTTTGTGAGTAGATTGCTAGATTTAGAATGGCTTAAACTATAAGGGGTTTAGATGAACATTTTTGTTTTTCCTATCTAAATCTTTCATTATGTAGCCTAATATGATCCTAATGTATTTCTGTCCTTACAAGTGTCTATATATTGTTTTTGTGAGCTTATTTGTAGATTGCTTGTAACACTTCGAAATAGATTAATAAAAGCCAGTTACAAAATTGGTAGAAGACTAAAGTCCACAAGTCATAACATGGTAGAAGATAGAAGGGTTTAAGGGAAAAAATCCAAGTTTGAAAGTTTCAAAGAAAGTGCACTGGCCGTACAAAATTTCACGGCCCACACATGAAGAACTGAAGAAGAACAAGATCTGAAGATCGATGGGAAATGCAAATGTGCACGTCCAATGCACTCAGAGGCTGGGAAATCAAGTCCTAGACGATGGACTGTGCAAAAATGCACAGCCCGTCCTATCAATTCTGGCAGAATATGCTTTCAGGCGACATCTGATGCAGTCCTTGTCATGTAATCCCGCAAGGCCCTTGCCACGCTGGCACTAGGGTTTTTCAACTTTGGATTTTTAGGCCCATTTATCCTACCCTTTATACATGACATTCAGCCTCTTAGGCTTTAGTAAGTAGCATAATGTATATTTTAGAGAGTGGAAGGTTGGAAGGGAGACTAGGAGAATTTTCTACAAGGTTTTTCTTCTTCTTCATTCATTTTGTTCTTAGATCCGTGGAATTTAACTCAATGAATTCCATGAATTTTATGTTATTATATTAGTTTATTCCTTGGGGTAGTTGTTTGTAAGCATGATTGACATGATTTGTGAGACTTGTTAGATTCACCTTATTTTTTATGTTATAAATATTGTGCTTAATTTGTGGTTCAATTTCTTATTGAAATGTATGGTATGAAGTATGTTACATGAACACTTGTTTTATTTCTTTCATGATATCGTGCTAGACTTTAAATGCTAATTTGGGAGTGTTGGAATATCAGCGCTGTTGTAGTCTTATCAGTACCGAGATGATGTGTGCCTTAAATCCTCCTTATGAGTGCCAAGATGGTAAGAGACAATAATCTTAATTGGCTAGTTATGTGAGGACTTGCATGTTAGGAGCATCAAACCTACCGCGTTGATGTTATTAAAATCCTAACGGGGAAAACCTTGGCTTACCCCAACAATTGATCATTTTTAGTTTCTCACGACTAGGGTGGCTCGGACTCTAGAGTTATCACAAGGTACTGATGTCCTCTTCTTTTTGAGATATAGAATGGGTGCTCATGGCGGAGGTCTCAGTTCCGTGATTGGGTTTATTCCCGCATCTAATTGTTGCGACCTACGCAAGACATAGTTCTTTTAAACGGGGGGCTGTTTAGCCCTGAGAGTGAGCTACGGGGGTGGTCAGAAGAGAAACGCACCCTTAGCAAGTTACGGAGGAGGTGATATGTTAAGAAGGGGGCAGAACCAGTTATGTGACAAACAGTGAGAGTTCTCGGGAAATCAACATCTCAACAGTATGTGATATAACATGAAAATGGGTTGATAGTTTCTCGTGTGAATTAGAGTCTAGGATCAAATCTTTACATCAATCATTTGATGAAAATAACCCCCAAGATTAGTTAATTCATAGTTTATCTTATTTTACTTGCATGGTTATAGTTAGTAATTCAAACATAACCCCCCTTACTACTAGTTATTCCCGACACACGATTGGGGTGATGCCCGAGAGTGAATTGTGTTTGGCTAACCCTTAGACGCTAATATCTTTGTGGATGACCCTAAACTTTCCACTATCTACGTTTATCGTAGTTAAAAGTAAGGTCAGAAGCAACATACAAATTCTTATCTTTGACCCTTCGCACTCGTGGATTGAATGACCCCGCTAATGCATGTTAGTCGCCGTTTGGAGAAACAGGTTGAGGAATTGCAACACAGCCAATGCACTCATAAATACTCTATATATTTACTAAGTATTCAGCTAGGACGTTCAAATTGTGGGCCAATTGTCAGCTATAAGTCCTACTACGTGAACACATGAGACAAATGGAGGTCGTTGGTGATACGTGCAATGACATTTATCTTCACATGTGTTGGAAGTTGGAGGAGATCTTAAGCTATGGTGTTCGAGATTTCTTACTGAGGTGGTTCTTGAAGAGCTAACCCATTCAGTGATAATCTTCACTGATAAGCTAGCTTAGTGTTTAGCATTGTAATGTAATAAGCTTGATTTATTGAGCCTGTATTTTCTAGTTTCTTAATGTAGTTTTCTCATGATTGTTAATGGATGGTTAGTGCTTTAATCGCAATTGTCTTCCTCTTAACACATTGTTGTATGAGATCCTTCAAGTTGCTGTCCCCAAAGATTTTTGCTTCTCAAAGGAACCATCAAAAGTTACTATGTGTGTATTATTTTGTAACCATTGATTGTGCATATTCATGTCCTCCATGGCTAGATTCTTTTCGCTATGTTGATTTTGTACAACATTGTCCCGCTCAGTGATCTCATATGCATCTTCATTTTTCTCTGAAAATGACTGATTTATAATGATGAAGGAATTGTTAGCACTTTGCCAACAAGATATAGGATCATTTATCTCATCATTACAAACTCTTGTGTTTCTTTGTTTTCGATTTTCCCACAAGACACAAATGAATAGGTTGATTGCCTCTTTATCTGGTGCATGCTTAGTCAATTATATGAACCATGACTTTATATCTTGTTGCGGTTGAACATTAAAATTAAAGCCTAGCGATGAAGTTCTCCATATTCTCTTTGACTGGTCACATCCTATAAATAGGTGTGTTTCATCTTCTTCCTGCAAGAATAATCTTGAACAATTTTTCAAAACTGTAATTCCTCGCGTGCAAGATTTTTTATAGTAGGAAGAACAAAGTTTATTTTCCTCCATATAAATACTTGCAACTTGTGTGGGGTTTTAAGATTCCAAATTAACTTCCAAAATTTCACCAACTCCTAAGACACCTGATTCCTTTGTGGCCATAACTACTTTAGGATAAAATGATAAGCTTTCTTAACTATGTATGAACCATCAGTATTTGGTTCCCAGATCGGCTTATCTTAACTTGTGGAATTTACATCAATGTGTATTTTTCATAGTACTTGGTATAATATATTGTGGAAATATTGACCGTATCAACAGTAACCTCCACTGATTTTGATTTTTTAAATTAAATAAGCAAACTTGAGGTTTGTACACAATCTAATTGTCAATTGTTCTAAAAGTGTCCATTGATCTGTAACTCTTGTGTCTTTACCATGAGTAATCTGCCACACAAGATTATCCTTGATCACCGATCTCGCCCAAAGATAGATTTCCATCCCCATTAATATGAGTGTTTCGAATTTGTTGTTAAAAACCTCTATTCTTCATATACTTTACCAAGTATACTTTCCCCGGTATTGAGTTACTGCTTGATATTATTGGCCATGCATGTTTTTTTCTAAAAGAGCTTTATTCATCTCTTCCATTGAGCATAATCCCAAGCTTTCTTCTTCTTCTTTTGATTTACATATTTTCTCCATGTTTTCCAATGCACTTTCTTTTCTCCTGATTCTCCACCACAATTAAATTTAGCTATCATTTTGTCTAAATTTGTAAGTGGGAGGTTGTCGCCGTACCTCTCAAAGATACCATTTTAAGCCTTTTTTGCTCTTAACTACAACTAAGTAGATAATGGCAAGTTGGCATCGTCCACAGAGACAAGGGATATTCCTAAGTGTTTGCTCATACAATGCTAAATATTACGCTAGATATATAGATATACATACATATAAAAGCACATAAAGAGGAGGGTTTTGGTTTGGTTTTTCCTAAGTTATGAATTTAAAGGCAAGTTAAACTAATAAAGCATACAATCACTAAAATGAGATTAAGTACGAATTACAGAGTCTTGGGAGAAATTGACTTATACTTCCAATCCTTCTATCTATCATTGAACATATAACCTATTCAACACCTTTACTACTTATTGTGAAGATAAATTTTCCATTCTTCTTTGATAGTAGTTTACAAAAGTGAATTCGACATCTCTAGCTAAACCTCACTAATGACCTCTTTAGTCTTTCAACGCCTAAAGGTATCCCATTAATGATATTAAGTTCTATCCCATTAACAATCTTGAGGGTGTAACAAGCGGGGAAAAAAGTCTTCAAATGTAGTGCAACAATCAATTTTGAAATCTTAGCTAACATCACATACTGTTGAAATTTGAAATCTAGGGTGTTTAATTACTGGTAGTCAGAGTAGAAGTTTTAACTTTAATCTTTGATGTGGTTAGAACTCCTAATGAAAAGGAGACAAATAAAACCAACTAGCTATAATTATTTACAGAACAATTGATGAGGTCCTTGATGTGGAAACCTGAGTTCAGCAAGTGTACTATTAATGAGTAAATTTTTAGTAATCGAGCAGAAATATCAAGCGTTCACCGTTTAGTGTACATTCCCTGCAATAAGAAGGAGAAGTCGTAATCTTGGTCCAACGGCGTTGGAACAATTGATGGCTCATTGAATGTTGGGCAATGCTTGGTCACTGCTGCAAATTTCCCGTCAATTGGAGCCTTTGCTATTCTGTTGTATGTTCTAGTTATAAGAAGGAAAAACAAAGGAGATTCCACCGTGAAAGTGGTCCAACCCTTCCTCTAAACTTAGTTCATGCATTGTCCCCAATTCATGTAACCAAGGTGAAAAAAGCTTGGAAACACCGAAGACTTCTCAACCCGGTCCACAATGTCTGGCTCCACGCCCCTGCTCGTGCGGCTTCTGATGATGGTGGCCATCTCCAATGCTTGCTGTCTTCAGCCTATCCTTGATCTCTCTCATGTCATGATGCTGCAAGCCCATATTCATCCTCAAGTATTGCAGCTGATTGTACACCTTGTCAAACCTGGCCGCGGTCTCATCCTGATGATAGTTGAGCTGTATATCATGCTTAACCCTAAAGATATAATCACCTCAAGGCTGCATCCAATTTGGCTTCTACCTAGGCAGCTGTGTCCATATGTTATAAGATGAAAAAGTGACCAGCCTCCCCTCGGCGTCGTTAAACTTGATGAGATGATTGTTAAGGTTTGAAGATAAGATATATATTGTTGCTCTCGCTCCTAGTGCTAAGCTACCTATAGGGTAGATAGTGGAAAGACCAGGGTCATCCACATAGATGTTATGATTATAAAAGTTAACTACGCACAACTGCAATTGGGTCGTCAATCCGATCACGTGTCAGGAATAGCTAATGTTGCAAAACATGTTTTTTTGGGAGGGAGAGGGTTATCTAACAACTACAAGCATGCAAGAGAACAATAGAGTAAGACTGTATATTGGTAACACTTTTGGAATATTTGCGTAACATGAACGGTAATATGTTTCGATCCTCGATTCAATCACATTCAAGACATATGAACCTATCCTAATGCTTATGATACGTAGTGTGGATGATGGTCAGCACTTTCCCCTATCTGTCACATAAGGGTGCGCACGTTATCTTCCATTGGCCGCACCTCCATAATTAGGGAAGTGTAGCAATGACACGATACGTTGTGCAAGTCTAATTCTTCCCCATGCTATTATGTCCCGGGTACCACACTACGGATGTTTCTCCCTAGGCCTAAAGAGGAAAAGATATAGGCGTCTTATCGATCGATCTAAGGTTGCAAAATGTGCTAACCCTAGTTTGCTACTAACTCTATCTCTATCCGTAACCCTTCAGACTAAGTCGCCATATAAGACTAGTGTATGGTCGATGTAACGTTGGCTTGACAATCCACATGCACACACCCATAAGATCCTGGACTATCGTTACATGTATACATCTAGGTTTCCCTCCCCGGGGGATATCAATAAGTGCTTCAACATGGAAGTAGACTACAGTGTTTGCCAATCTTAGTGTGACAATTATGCAATTAACAAGAATGTGAAGAACATGCCAACATAATATTCTTATGCAAAATAGGAAAGGTAGATATACAGAATCCCCCCAAAAAAGTACCAAATCATGAATACAAATATAAACCCCAAGATAAATTCCTACTCCCTAAGCATTGAACTCAAATATTTCATTGGATTCAAGGCTCTTGTGCAAAACAACAAGAAGAAAAAATGAGAAAGAAGGGAGAATTATTTTCTCTCTCTACCTACTCTTAGGAGAAAAGAAATAAAAATGAATTGAACTTAAACCCTAGTAGACATAGGCTCTATATATAGTAGTAGGGAATTGGTCCTTGAAAAAGGCCCAAAAATAGGGAAAAACTCTAGCAACCAAAAATGGCACAGGACGTGTTGCTGGGTGCGGTTATGCTGGATGGGGGCTAGCATGACCCTTGTTTCCTAGCATAGCCGTACCGGTTGGGGATGGCATAGGCCGTGATGCATGGCACAGCCGTACCGTTCCGTGCTGAACCGTGCTTATTGTCGGCTTGAACTCCATTTTTACCTTTAGAAGTTTGTGCCCACATTGTTTGGCCCGGGTCGTTGGATAGCAGGATTTATTGATTAGTTGAACGATGCGGGCCATGTGAATTCTCGCAGGCTATCAGTTGGGAGTCATTTTGAGCAAAACAATGGTGCAACCATGTCGAATCTTCCTATCCCGTGGGCTAGTCTTCAAATGTTGGAAATGAAATGACAATGGCAGTGTAGAAGGGCACGATATGTGTTCATACTTAGCCTCACAAAGGTTTGGGATGACACGAGCTATTTTACACCAAACGCCTAGTGCCACGAGGCTGTGGCATGGCCGTGCTGGCCAACATGGCTTGTGGTGGAAGCCCCTGGCATGGCCATGTTGCCCGACATGACTATGTCAGATGATGGGTGCCGGTTAGTGCCGCCCTGCCAGTTGATGCTGCAGTGTCAAGTCTTGAGAATGTTTAACTTTGACTCCCTTATTTTTCTAGCTTGATTCCATCTACTACCACGTTTTGATTTGTGGCCTTATGTCAACTACCATCCTTGAGAATAACCATCATCTAATACCATCCTTGTGAATGACTTTCAAATATCTACTACCACCCTTGCAGATAACCTTCTACAAACTATGCCGAAGTGCTCACGAACAACCTACTAGTAAGCTCACAAAAAAGGATATGGGTGCTCGTGAGGACAAAGTGTCCATTAGATCCAATTAAGTCTACAAAACTTGTGATTTAGATAGTGATGTATACCTAATTCATGAGTTAGAAGCTGTAGGCCTTTAGGCTTAACCCAAGGTTTAACAACAAACCGATAAAGATGAAACCATGTCCAAGAACACTCAGCCACAAATCGAGAAAGGCAGAGCCATGTCCAAGATGACTCATCCACAAACTAAGATTATAGAAACCACCATGCAACCACAATGTGACCTATGATGTGAAACCCTAGGAATGTGGAGCCATGACTGCAATCTACTATAAATACAAGGACAACAACACTGGCCTAGGTAAGTGACACTAGACTAAGAAATACCAATTCTCTTGAAGAAAGAACTGACTTGATTGTCAGAGCTCTTTCCCCGGAATCACTTCCGAGACCTTTCATGTAGGATCACACTGACTATACGGTGAAAATCAACAATTTATCCTTACTGAGAATACGTCATCGTTGGCACCGACTGTGGGGATAATTTTTTAAATTTATTTTTGAAGTCCTTTATTCCCTTAAGGCTAACCATAGTTTTCACAAGAAGTGAGAGAAGTAAGAATCATCATACACAAGAACGAACAACTGGGCATAACAAGAACATACATCCCAGTCAAGACCAAGAATACGTTCCCAGTAAAGAATGGGAGAACATCAAAGAAAATATGGATGGCGAAGAAGTAGAAGCTTATTCTCCTATTGCAAATCAAGAAAAGGAGAGGAGAGTTTTCACAGCTTTCTTAGAAGCAAATAAGGAGCATCTGTATAATTAATTATTTTTCACTATCAAGCCAAAATCCTCAAAAAGAAACAAAAAAGTAGGTCAAAGACGTGAGAACCTTAATAACGAAGAAGAATTAAAGGATACAGTTACATGTGAAAATCTAGGATGGGGAAATAGACCCCAAGGAATTCTACATTCCCATCGCAACAGTATACAATTTCAGAATGTGGAAATTGAAATAGTATGTAAAGCTTTCCCTATTTTCTTATCCGGGACAACGATTACATGGTACGATGACATGACAAATGGAAGTATTCAACCTTGTGCACATTTTTCACAATTTTTTATGGCGCTTCTAGCAGAAGCAAAAATTTACCAAAATGATAGCGGACCTAAACAATATAGCCCAGTGATCTGATGAAAGCCTCGCATATTACCACAATAGGTTCGTTACCAGGAGTTTGGAAGTTCGCAATCTATCATTCCAATCGTCACTAGGTACATTCATGAGTGGCATGCGATCATAAGAATTTTACAGGGAGCTCACAAAACAATATGCCTGAGAACCCAAGAGAATTGAAAAAAATGATTGAAAAATATGTGCGGATTGAAGAAGCAAAAAATCACAAGATTGAACGTGAGAGAGGTGAAAAAGGATAATGAAAGATCCACTGAGAGGTTTTGTCAAAAAAGGAAAAAAGGAATATCCCTTTCAAAAGAAAAGAATCAAGGGCACAAATGACACCATTCCAGAAACTCCTTTGAAAAAGTTGCGAAAGGAGATTTGGAAGGAGAATAAGAGTTGTTCTGTTAACCTATGCCAATGATAGCACACCAAACAAGCTGTCTAGGGAATACTATTGTGCTTTTCACAAGGATCATGGACATGACATTGAATACTGCAGAGACTTGAAAAAGCAAATAGTTATTTGATTTGAAAAATAGTTATTTGATCCAATACAAAAAATAAGGATGGAGGTAACTGGTGCAACGAAGTTACCAGAGAGGGAAACTCCGTGGAAAAAACCAGGGTGCACCGAATACATTAGCATGAATAAAAAAATAACAGCAGCAGTGGATTATGAAGATGACCTGGAGAATGATGCCCTAGAGAAAGTTATCCTATCAATTCATGGATCAACTGAAGCTATGTTTAACAACGCCTGGAAATCTTAGGTTAGATACTCTCAACCACAAGAACCTACTGATAAAATACTTCGCTGCGATGAGACAATAATACTTAATGAAGAGGATGCGGTTCCCAATGCTTAGCCTCATAATGACCCGATGGTCGATAAGATTAGAAATGCCACCGTTCACAGGGTATTTACTGATTGCTTTGATAAATTGGGATTTAAGTGAACTGATTTGAAGAAGTTGATGAGATGTCAAATACATGTATTTTCCGAAGCACTTAACATCTCTTTTGTTATTTTTTGTTGGAAGATTGCTAGATTTAGGTATGTTTACATCATAAGGGGTTTAGATGACTGTTTTTTGGTTTTCATATCTAAATCCTTCAATTTGTATCCTATTTTTAGTTTAATGAATTTTTGGTGCTCACGAGCATCTAGATTCCTTTTTGTGAGATTAATTTGAAGATTTATTATAAGTACTTTGTAGTATTTTAGTGAAGGCCATGGGCAAGAATATTAGAATATTGAAATCTACGAGTTAAAACGTGGTAGAAGATAAAAGGGTCGAAGAAGGAAGATAAAAAAATGGATGAATTGTGACCCAGAAGTTTGGACAAAGTTCTTAGAATGATCCAGGACTAATTAGCCTCCATAGTTGGTACCATTGGATTCCTATTCTTGAGCACTATAAAATTAACTATAAGAACTCCCAAATCGGATTAGCGGTTCACACGTAGCAACGCAAAGAAGTTGAAAAAAGAGGGACCTGCAGGCGCGGCGCGCTCACTTAGGCGCACGCCCGCGCAACTCTGCTACACTTTTTGGCTTCTCTTGAGAACATTTGTCTATAAATAGCCCCCCTTCTTCCCCATTTGTCCAAGCCCGACTTTGGGCCTCAAAACCCTAGTTTTTCATCATCTTTTCTTAGTTTTTTCATTTCTTCCATGAATTATTGTAGATTTGTTATAGGTTTTCAATATCTGGGCTAGTTATCACTTGGGAAAAATTTATTGAAGCTTCCAAACCCATGTAGTAAGATTCTATTTTACTCTTTCATGAGCATTTGTTGTGAAGTATTTATTGTGCCATTAATGTTGTTGTTTACTTCATTTATGTTATGGATTGTTTGAGAATATGAAATATTTGAATGATTAAGTGCTAGAAGTGTTAGGAAAGTGTACAATTTCTTCTCACCTTTGGCATCAAATCCAAGAACATGGAATTAGAACTTCTTGTGGGTAAATGATGTTAATCTTGCTAGATGAGTATGTTCATGTTGTTTGTTATCATATTTGTCCTAAGGTAGAAATGAAAGATTGAAGCTTGAATGTTGTTTGTTCTAGGTTTAGTCTAATAAATTTTTTGTTTGGTTAAATGGCTAGGCATTTGGTTTAATGCCTGTAGTTGTTATCAAATTTATGGTTCTTAGAATATAATGTCATTGATGAAATACCTTTAGGCGTTGTTTGTTTAAAGTGCTTATCAATGAGGTTCGCAAATGGTCGTTGAACATCTTTGTAAATGACTAACTAAGAAGAAATGCATGTATATCTTCAAATGAAAGTTATAACGTTCCCCATATGCAATTAATATGAAGGAATGAGTGAATGAGTCTAGTATCTATAAGTGGTTTGGAAGTGGAAATCAATTGCCCCCAAGGCTTTGTTAATTGTGATTTTACCATTTTTTTTGTAGCTTGTTGCATGATAGCATAATTAGTTTACTTTGATAGTTGTTTTGTCTTTCAATTCATAACTTAGAAAACAACCAAAAAATCCCCCTCTTTACATGCTTTTATATATATGTACATATCTTTATCTAGGTTTATATCCACCCCTATATGCATGAACCATTACGAAAATCTCTTTTCTTTGTGGACGACCCCGACTTGCCACTATCTACTTAATTATATTTAGTAAGTATTTAGGGCTTATAAATTATATTTTTGAGAGGTACGACGATGACATCCCAGTATGTATCCACTCAAGATGTTTCTTGTTTTGTTTAGCTTGTTTGAAAGACGTTCGAGTCATCTTAGCTTCAACAAGTTTCACACTTATGATTTGCATCAATTTTCATGTTAGGTATGTTCTCTGTGTTAATTAATCTTCTTATTGAATCATAATTAACGTGTATTAGTCTACCATACCACATATTGGAAGACTCAATCATGTAAGTAGAAGAAGAATCAGTTATTTTAACTTTCTTAGGAGGTACAACCATGGTGTTCAACTTGAAAATACCATCACGCTCATAACCTTTTCCTAAAAATATATCTTGCTTTGACAAGACTAACTTATCAGACACAAGCACTAGTCCAAAGCCATGCTTGATCAGCACAAAATCGGATACAAGGTTCTTGCGAATTTCTGGCACATACAGAACATTCTTCAATGTCAACTTCTTTCCAGATGTCATCTTCAACACCACAGTGCCACAACTTTTTCACCATGGATGTTACAGAGTTACCCATGTAGATGGTCTCTCCATCTTCAATTGCCTTGAAGTTTGAGAACACTTCCTTTACGGAGCATATGTGCTTAGTATCACCAATGTGAATCCATCATTCCATTGGATTGGAGTCCACCGTGTTGACTTAAAAAATCACAGCACATAGATCGATGTTATTCACAGAACATACTCTTAACAATGTCATTGCTCAACATGGTTATGGGATTCATAACCAAAACCGATTACTTTCAAAAACAATTTATCACAGTTCAAAAATTCTCAAAAAATTACAGCTACAATTTCGATCAAAGTAACAAGCAATTGAAGCACGAAATTCGAGCAACCATACAAATTCAAATGCAGTTTTCAATGCATTTAGAGTTGTGGCATTTAACTACCGCATGCAAATTGTTTACTAATCCATGCATATATGTAATCACAAAATCATATACATTGCATGCATGAACTAATTTGTATAAGGTAATCACACAATGGCATGCAATATTCTTTGAAAAAATGATCACGGCATGCATAGAAAATTTCACTACAATGCAAATAATATATCATATATAAGGCATGCCATATTCTTTAAGAATTAACTAAGGCATGCACATATTTTGTGCGAGTTTCCTCCGCATATGGAATAAGGTATGAATGAATTCGAGCAGGCATACTATCATATGAATGCAGTTTCACAATTCGATCAAGAGAGGAATATATCTTATGTGTTAATCGGCGTAAAATTTTCGCAATCAATAAAGCTCAATAAAATCCATTCATTTCAAGACTGCTGAGCATATATATTGATTATGTAATGTAAAAAATAAATAATGAACAATTGAATGAACAATTGAACATATGCAAGAATAATAATCGTTTATTAATCATTTATACGTACAGTTGAAAAGCTTAAATTACTAATAATCAAAGCATAAATCACAAAGTGTTGGAGTCACGAGTAAACTTGCTGCCTTTGAAACGAATGAGTCCCGTCGTGAACATCATTCCCTATGATAAAATCATCACATGTAACCATTAACACATAAGAGTTACCTGTGATTCACGCAAGACCCGAAAGACTATCACTGACAGATCAATGGACGAAAACTGAGAGAGAGAGAGAGAGGTGAGACTCAAGTTTAGAAGAAATGAGGAATTTGAGAATGTTGTGTTTGTTATGATTGACTTAGAGGCTCTATTTATACTCCTCTAAGAGATCATAATCATGGAAACGTGATATTCTGATTTTTTGTAATTAGAGAAAAATATTCTCCAATCATCAACTCATAAAATCCGAGAACATTCCAAATATACTCGAATCAAATCTATTGGAAATGGAAGAATTTGCATAATATTCTTCACCGTATTTAACATGGTAAACCGTATTCATTTACGACAAGATATCTCACAAAATATGGAAGTATTTCGTTCTTATCTCTTAAGAATTACACACGAGAAATTCCATATATATTACGCGGTTGGGACTTCTAGAGATTTCCACGCGGTCCATTTGCATTTTAGACCGTCCAAAGAAACTTATATCTGGGCCAATTTCTTCCTATTTTCCCTCTTCCAAGTGTGACATTTTGAACATCCATATCGCATTCACCCTTGATCTGTTTTGAGAGTTTAAA
>JAULKK010023749.1:0-19601 GCA_032355705.1 Rubia peregrina
TATACTAATTGAAATTTATGGTCAAACATGGTCTGAGAAAGTTGACAAAAAAATAGGCCAAATACTCTGGGACGGAGAGAGTATTAGGTAAACCGTGGATTGCCTTATTCGTTAAATTGACACAAATACCTAAAGGCTCGACCTTTACTCGTGTTAGGTCAACCGTGGCTCTAATTATTTTGTAAATTGATATAGATGCCTAAAGGTTTGACCTTTACTCGTGTTACATTAACTGTAGCTTGACTTTCTTTGTAAATTGACATAGATGCTCAAGGGTTCGACCTTTACTCTTGTTATCAACCGTGGCTTAACTTCCTTTGTAAACTAACTCAAATGCTTAAAGGTTCGACCTTTATTCGTGTTAGTTAACCGTGACTTGACTTCTTTTGTAAGCTGACATACATTCCAAATGGTTCGACTTTTATTTTTGTTAGGCCAACCATGATTTGACTTTTTTTAATTGACATGGATACCCAAAGGTTCTACCCTTACTCGTATTATTTCAACCATGGTTGGCTTCTTTTCTAAATTGGCATAGATACCTAAAGCTTCATCCTTTATTCGTATTAGGTCGACCGTGGCTTTACTTACTTTGTAAATTGACATACATGCCAAAATGTTTTACTTTTAGTCTTTTTAGGTCAACCGTGGCTTGACCTTTTTTGTAAATTGACATAGATGCCCAAAGGTTTGACCTTTACTCGTTTTAGGTCAATTGTAGCTTGAATTCTTTTGTAAATTGACATAGATGCCCAAAGGTCCATCCTTCACTTGTATTAGGTCAACCGTGACTTGACGTCTTTTGTAAAATGACATAGATGCTTAATTGTTCAACCTTTACTCATGTTAGGTCTACTGTAGCTTGACTTCGTTTGTTTATTAACATACATGCCTAAAGGTTTGACTTTTACCCGTGTTAGATTAACCGTGTTTTGACTTCCTTTGTAAATTGACATTGATGGCCAAAGGTTTGGCCTTTACTTGGGTTGGGTCCATTGTGGCTTGTGTTCCTTTGTAAACATACATATATGGCTAAATGTTTGACCTTTACTGGTGTTAGGTCAACTTTAACTTGACTTTTTTTTATAAACTGACATAAAAGCCCAAAGGTTCGACTTTCACTCGAGTTAGGTCAAACGTGGCTTGACTTCTTTTGTAAACTGGCATACATGCCAAGAGGTTTGACTTTTAGACTTGTTACATAGTGGAAAATAAGTATTAAAGCCATTAACATAGTATGGCATACTCGCTTGGCTATTTTCTTTTGCTAGTGGGCTGAAAAAACTGTTGGCCCAGACTAAATATGATGGACGTAGGTA
Source organism: Rubia peregrina (assembly GCA_032355705.1). Taxonomy (NCBI): domain Eukaryota; kingdom Viridiplantae; phylum Streptophyta; class Magnoliopsida; order Gentianales; family Rubiaceae; genus Rubia; species Rubia peregrina. The sequence continues at coordinate 1,320 of JAULKK010023749.1, forward strand.
ATTTAATTTTATCCTCTCGGTTGAACCGATAGAACGATCAATGTCTCACGGTCGTGTAGGATTTTCCCATGATTTAAAACGAAATTGTTTCCTGACGTCTATATATATAGAGGCCACTCTCAGAATCATTTCAAACTTTTCATTTCCCCCCCAAATTCCAAATGCTTACCACCTTTTTTCCTTTCCTTTTCCAAAGGTATGTCTTGTGCATTTGGGTTCTAAATTCAAACTTGAATTACTTCTTTGTTCTATGTTTTTTTAAATGCATTTATAATTTGTATGAAATAAAATTTTGTGAACTTTGTTTTTTATGACAACTTCATATTCTGATTGTTCTTGAATGATAATGTTCATGATTTAGGTTGTTATGTGTGTTACATTCATTGGTATATACGATTGTGTTTTTAGGATTTCTAGATGCATGAGGTGTCAGTCACCAGTCGGTCAACACTCGGTGTAATCGACTGGTAACCAAAGTGCTATACATGTCGGTTATTCATTGTGGTTTAAAATTTTATTTTCAATGCAGCGTTGGTTAGCAGTCGATTGTGGTGTTGACTTAACCTATTGCAGGCCGACTTTGGCCACATGGTGTTGGTCTAATCAACAACTGTTGCAAACCGTGCTTAAGGTTGCACAGTCTCAGTTTTCTTGCAAATCACAATCAATATTTGTATTAAAAAAAATCCAATTACTACTGATGTTATATTTGTTTGCTATGAAATTTAGGAGTCATGGTTTGTAATGATGGTTCATCTATTCGTTCCCTTTTTAGGTGAGCATTTTATGTTCAGTTTACTACATCTATTTTATTAAGTTACTTATATTCAAAAGTAGTAATAATTTCATTATTTTTCCATAGTTTAGGGCAACACGAATGATCGTGGTTGATCTGGTTATAGATGCTAACCATGTATGATGTCTGAGGATAATCCACATTCCAGCTACACCTTGAAGTAGCAGATATTTGGGATAAAACCACTATGATAAGTCCTACTTGTTACTCGTCTTAATTTAATTTTTGTTTAACTTTTATTTTGTTGTTGATTATTGCATATATACTAATTGTATATTTTGTTTATGATTCAGTACATCCCAAGCACATGGTAGCATACTTTCCAAATGACAAGACCGTTGTTGTGTTGAGGTGCTATGGAGAAGAGTGGCACATGAACGTTGTTGTGTTGTTGATCGTTTCATATCAAGGCCCTGTCCCTAAAAGGTTTTGTAACCTTTCTCAGTGCTAACATCCCCTATTCATTGGGCACATGCTGTTCTTTAAGCTATTTGATGGTACCTAACCCATAGTGTTCAAGGTCATTATTATACGTGCTTGAGTTTTTCAAAAGTTCACTATTTTGACGTTGAATTGTAATAAAAAATAAAATTATTGTTATTGGGCTTTTTTGTATCATGTAATTTAATTGAGGATCAAGACCCTAATACTTTTGATATTTTATTATCTATGGTTTTTGTTATTTTTAACCCAACCTTTCAAAACCGTATTTATCAATTACTTTCGGAGACAAAATTTAATTAGACGCATGTATTAAGAAAATTGTTTGAATAATTTTCAAACAAGCATATAATTCCTTGACCCCGATTTTTTAAGGTTAGATTTTTTGTGCCAATAACCGACAGGGGTCATCCATCGCATGTGGTATTGGTAATACCAACACATGATGCAAAATCGATCATTTCATAGTACATCATTTGCAACGTCGTATACACTTTAGTTAAATCATTTACTTCGTTGTTATTTTTTAACCGAGGCAAATTTTTTACTTCATTTTTAAAAATGAGGTAAAAGAACCTTTTACCTCGGTTAGCTGGAAAAAAGAGAGGTAAATGCTCAAAATAAAAGGTAACTTTTCTCAGAGTGTACCCAAAAACACATCCTTGCAGGTTTGAACCAAAAGAACAATATCATACTAATGCGATTTGAAGTGAGCCTCTCTTGTCCTAATTTGAAGAACTCTGCTTATATTAAACTCCCTTTGACACACTAATAAACACAATCCATATCTCTATTGGGCTATTGAAGTTTTCACTTGACGTTGTTTGGGAAAGAAAAACCAAGTGACAAAAGTGATGAAGAGTGGACTTCGTTAAATATGAAAGTTTGTGACTTTACTTATCAGTGGATGGATGACAATGTCTTAAATCACATAAACAGAGTGAGCAGAGCTCATGCTCATTGTTCCAATTATAGGATAACTAGTACTTGGATGCAATGAATATCTCTTTTGATGGTTAGATACTTGGTGTGAAGAATGAAACCCATGATGATTAGGGTGTAGTGTATTGCAAATTATATAACGTACAATAAACAGCGCAACCCTAACTATCTCCCAATGATTACTCAATATCTTCTATTATAACACCTCCATCAAGGAAAGTTTCAAATGAACTAAACGTAAAGTTTGGATCTGAAAAGATCAAAAGAGGATGAGAAAGCCCTTTTGTGAAAATGTCTGCTAATTGAAGCGAAGTAGAAACATGACTAACACAAAACTTTCCAAAGGTCATTAGCTCTTTGATATTATTTGCTCTCCTATGAGAAATATGATTTTGATCTAGAATTTTTTTGCCGTTGTTATCACAAATAAAAAGATATGCGCTAGGCAAAGGGGAAAAAAACTTAAAGCAGATGAAACAACCAAACAAACTCAACCTCAGTATTAGCTAGATAATGATATTCGCATTATAACAGGACTTCAAAAATATAGGTTGCTTCTTGGAATCTAGGAGACAAGATTACCACCAAGAAAAAAAAGTAATAAGTAATAGACGAGCCTTAAGTGATTAAGCCCAGTCAGAATTATGGTAATCTAAAACCTAGAGGAATAGTGGCACCGAAGGAGAGACATAATGAATACTATAACAAATATAGCAAAAAAAAATGTTAGTTACTGTAGCAAAATGATCATCTTGAGGATAGGTTGACGGAGAAGCAACAAATGAATAAGTAGTTGTTAATAGTGGTTTGAGGATCGGCAGACAAGGTTTTCTGCTATACAGATAACCAAACAATTTTTATCCCTCGGAATGTATTGAACAATTTTCTACAAGTAAAAGGATTTTTATTTCTTTAATACTCCTCCTCAAGTTGGAGCATGAATATCGAGAATGCCCAACTTGCGAAAAAAATGATGAAACTGCTAATGACCAAGAGCTTTAGTGAAAATGTCTGCTAGTTGAATTGAAGTTCCAATGTGATGAATGACCACCTCACCAGATTGAACAAGATATCTAAAAAAATGATAATCAATTTTAATATGCTTTGTATACTCATGGAAAATAGGATTAGCCGCATTATGAATAACTGACTAACTATTAAAAAGAAGTGCGTGAGAGATGAGTGACTCACACCAAGCAAATGAAGGAGAGATTTTAGCCTAATTAATTCACAACAAACAACAGCCATGGCCCTATACGTACTCTACTTCACCGGATGAGAAATCAAAGGGCCCTTCTTAGATTCTCCACGAATTAAAAAATATCCAACAAAGAATGATAAGTGATTGGACACACAGTCCAATCTGAATCACAATAAGTTGTTAACTACAATGAAATCTTAGTAGGCAGAAAGAGACCCTGACCCAGATGACTCTTCAAATTATGAAGAACGCGTAAAGTAGCATGCCAATGAGCAACGTGCGACTCCTGCATAAAACGAGCAAGCAGAATAGTTGATCTTAGGATGAGTGATGATCAGATAGGTCAGCTACACAATAAAGCGACGATAAAGAGCTGGATCATCAAATAAAATCCCTTGCACATGAGCCAAATCATGGCGCTGCTCCTTAGGAAAATTGGTTGGTATGTGCACACTTACAAATGTGAATCAAACAAAATATCAAGGGCATATTTCCGTTTAGAAAGAAACATCTCATTTGGACTACAAGAAACCTCAAGTATAAGAAAATACTTAAGTGGATCAAGACCCTTCATACAAAAATAGCAACTCAAGTACGAATTGAATTCACTCAAGAGAGAAGAAAAAGTACTAGCAATATTTAAATCATGAACATAAACAAGCACATGTAAAGTATTCAAATTTTGCATGTAATAGAATAAGGAGTAGTCTGTCTTACTCTACATAAAGCCAAACATAGTTAGAGAAGTCACCATTAGAGAAAACCAATTGCGGGGAGTCTGACGAAGATCATATAAAGACTTCTGAACCTTAAAACAAATATCGGGAACAGAAACATTGTAGCCTGGAGGAGGGCGCATATACAACTTCTCCTCAAGGCTGCCATGCATAATAGCATTGTGAACATCTATTTGATGAAGTTCCTAACCATTAATGACGTCAACAGAAAGAAAGATACAAACTAAAATCATCTTAGGAACAAGAAAAAAAGGTTTCTGTAAAATCATTCCCCTCAGTCTAAAGATTTATAAGAACAACCAAGCGTGCTTTGTATCGCTCGATTGAACCATCAGAGTTGTACTTAGTATTTAAAAAAATCCATTTACAGCATATACCATACTTACCAGGGTAGAGAGGAGATATGATCCAAATTTTGTTTCGCTTAAGTGTATCAATTTGTTATGCCATTGTCAGTATCCAATGCACAAACTGAGAGGCCTTAGCGTAAGAAGTAAGATCCATACTAGAAGTCAGTGTACCCAAAAATCTAGAATGTAAAACAAAAAATTTATCACTGGAAACTAATTAGTTATAGTGAAAGGAATACCAAAGGACACTGACAAAAACACAATGGACAAAGCAGATATGTTAGGGGATTTTTGCATGTGGTACAGAAAACATAATATTTTAAGTAAGTTGGCGGATGGTGAACGAACGACATCTATCAAGAATGATCAAATGCCGACATAGATTCAGATTCAGAAGCCATCTCGTTTGTGGGGGTGAAAGATTCAAACAGTGGCTCAGCACCAGATGGTTATTGCACTCCAGCTTCATGCCTGGCTAGACTTGGTGCGTGGATGTGTTAGCTCTGCAAAAAATGGGGTTGATGATGATAACTCGAAGCTAGAAATCAGCAGCTTATCAAAGATAGGCGCAAACTTAAGATTAACAGACACTAACTCATGCTCAGCCGCAAAAATAGGGTCAAAAGGAAACTGTTCTTCCCAGAACACAACATCATGACAATCAATCAAGGTGTGTGACTCAAGATCCTAAATACATCATCCTTTCTTTCTAAAAAAAACCAAGTAAGACACAACGGCGACTACGAGACATAAATTTATTGCATCTTCAAAGAACTTGAGAGGCAAAGCATTAACAACCAAATACATGGAAGATAGTTTAGTTTGGCTCACGACCATGTAACAAGAGTTTTACCATCTAGCGATAGAGTAGGAATGCAGTTGATCAGGTATGTTGTAATCAATACACACTGTCCCCAGAAACCAATTGGTAACTGAGTTTGAAAATGATTAACATGAGTAACATTGAGAAGACTGGAATGTTTGCGCTCAATCCGACCATTTTCATGAAGTGTATTAATACAAAACGTCTCAAACAGAATGTATGTATCAACAAAGAAAGATCGAATAGGTAAAAACTCAGTTCATTGTCAATCCGAACCCGTCAAATCTGGAGACGGTGTTGTGTTCGAATAAAGGCACAAAATTTCTTAAATATGACAATTACTTCTCAGTTAGTAACTAGTAAATGAACCCAAACAACTCGAGAATAATCATTGAAAATAATTAAAAATAATAATAGGCTCCACTAGTAGAAGGTGAACTATAAGGTCCCCAAACATTGTAGTGAATCAACTCAAACGGCTGGCATATTTTATATGAACTCAAAGGAAGAGCTATTACTAGATTGTTTTACTCTATGATAGATAGAACATAGAACGAGCTTATTAAAATTAGAATGCCCATCTTTAATAAATAAGATATAATAAAACACCGAAGTGGGCGGATGACCAAATCACTGATGCTAGAGACTCGTGGAAACAGATGGCTTGGAGACAGTGGAGACAATAGGCAAAGATGGTGAGGATAGCTTATGCAAATCTTTGATTGTTTGAAGCTAATATACACCACCCAATTGTTCACCAATGCCAATCACTATCCTTGAACTGATTTCTTATAATATACTCACTTTTTCAGTAAGCAAAACTAGACATTTTGAGGTAGCAAGTAGTTTAGTACAAGACAATAATTTGCAACGCAATTCAGGAAAACATTCGAAAGAACAATATTTCCAAACTAGAGAGTTCCTTGTTGCACAATAGTAGATATGGTTCCATCAGGTAAAATAACATCATGATTCAACAAAATAAGATCATGAAGAAGACTCTGGGCTCCATTCATATGATATGAAGCTCTAAAGTCAAGAATCCAAAGTAAAATTAAAGGAAGTAAGAATCATTTTCTTTGTAGGAAATTTTATAGACTAGTTTCCTTTTCATTTTCCTCTTTGGACTTGACTTTCTTTTTCAGATTGGACTTTATTTTGTAGCACTATATATAAAGGCTATTGTTGATGAATAACATCATCCATTCATACCGTATTAAAGAAATATATTATATTTTAACATGGAATCAGAGCTAAGATTGGGTTATTGAGCTGAAGTAGGTATCCCCATTTAATTGGCCCCAATATTGGGTCGTGGAGTGTTCCACATTTGCACTTGAGGGAACGTGTTGAAATATTCCCACATCGTTTCCTTAACGACTAAAATAATACAATTTTGGATTACTCCACTTAATACCAATTAATTTTAAAGTGCAATCCAAAGATACATTGAAATTAAAAATGCCATAACATATGTATACTAAGAGAATCTCCAATGCTAAAGGGATCGTTAGTACAAATATGAGACATTTGTCAGCATTTTATTAGGCGTCAACATGACGTGTATATGAGAGACTTGATTGAGAAAGTTTTTGAAATTTTGCACTCCAATGCAAGAGCATTAGTTAACATCACTTTAGTGTAAAAAAAATATTTTCTATCAAAATTATTCAATAATAATTTTATATATATTTGATTTCCTTTATTTTAAATAAAATTGAGATTTTAATCATTGAATATTCTAATTCCACTTCCTTTATTTTAAATAAAATTCAGATTTAATAATTGAATATTCTAATTCAACTTACCATTTGACTATCACTTTTTATAAATAAATAATACTAAAATATTGAATATATGCTGAACTAAAGTTCAAAAATAATAATTCACACCAAAAATTTAATTAAAGTAATTTTACTTTTATTTTTATAGTATTATTAATTTTTAGATTATAATTTTAAAATATAAATTTTAATATTTTGAATCAATATAATATAATTAATTGAATAAAATTTGTTTATATTGTGAATCTAAATCATACATTCAAATTGGGATCCAAATGTAACATTTAAATTTGAAATTGTAAAATTATTAAAAGTTAAAATCCTAAATTTGTTAATTTGACAAACTGACGACTTCAATGTGAGCGTCTGAATACAAAATGTCTAATTGAGACCCTCACTCCACGTGTCATCCATAAAATTTGACTCCTTAAACTGACTCTTGCATTGGAGGTGAATTTTAAATTGTCAGAGAATCAATCCTACGTATTTTTAACGAGGCTTGCATTAGAGATGATCTAAAACTCTACTTACAAAATATATTATGGTGAATTTATTACAAATAGAAAGGGTTCTGCATTAAACATTCGTATTACCAATCAACAACTTAATGTTAATCTACACGCATTTAATTTAAACCTCAAATGAGAAGTAAGAATAAAAATGCAAAGGAATCAAATATGAAAGGTGTTTTTAAATATAATTATTAAGAAAGGTGCTTTTTTTTACAATTTCTCCTCTGTCCCACCTAAATTTACGCTGCAATCATTATCACGCTGTTAAAAAAATGTTTGACCATTAATATGTTTACATACGTATAATAACGATAAATAAAAAGTTAATATTTAAAAACTATTTGTTACAATGAATTGAACGATATCATATACTTCCTCCGTTCCACCAGTTTTGGCATATTTTTTGTCAATTTTCTCAGACTATGTTTGACCATAAATTTCAATTAGTATATGGACTCTAATATCATCATGTGAGATATTGTTAGACTACTATGTTTACGTAGTTTCTAAATATCAAAATTTAATATACCATTAATATCCATACTTAAAGTTATTGATGGTCCAACGTGGTCTGAGAAAGTTGATAAAAAATAGGCCAAATCTGGTGGGACTGAGAGAGTACGATAATATTGTTGTTCATAAATTTATTCAAATATGCGGTCAAACATTAATAAAAATAGAGTAAAAAATATAAAAGTGCAAATAGAAATGTGACGGAAGGAATACATAGAAAGGTATATAGTGGCCAATATCAGCGTTTCCTATTCAATTTTTTTTAAAGGAGAAAAATATAACAAATGTAATCAGGTATTTCAGAATCCATCGGATATTGTTGTACATACTAGTTTGCATGAAGTACATGATAAACTTTCGCATGACTATACTACACGCATGCCCTTCAGCTGGAAACAGCACCAGCTGCTCGCTCAACTCTCTCTCTCTCTCTATAAACTGTTTATATATAGAGCAACTCTTCGTAAAAATCAATCCAACGTTTTGTTCGATCAAACATTTCAAAAACTTCCCAGTTCCTCACACACATACACGATGACAACAAAATTGCTTCTAGTCATGTTATTATCTGCTGCTGCCTTCATGGTACCAGCTACAGCGCAGTTTAATTTCGGTTGCTTCATGAAGGCCGGTCAGACCATGATGCAGTGTTCTATGAAGTGCAAGATGAATTTGGCTTGCTTCGAAAGATGTGGATCCGATGCATTTCAAGCCGTTAGCAAATGTAACAAACCACCAGCCCCTCCCCTACCGTCATTAATAAGTAAGTACCTTACATCAGAGATTCAATTCGTACATGGTACACTGGGGATACACATCACAGTAAAAAATAATATTATCTCCTATTATTAACTCCTGGGGGTACGGCATAATTTACGCTTGTTCAGATGTATTTCCAGAATTAGGGTACTGTTTTTATTTCACAATGCAGGGATGGCAGCAGAGCCTGATCCGTCTGCAGAGGCCGTTGAAGCTATTGCGACGCTCGCGTCTTCCTCTGACGAAAACAGTATAGAGGGCTCTCTTCATTTCCTCCAGAGCTTCACTTACAATGCTGAGAAAACTTACATTCAGGGAAGAATTACAGGCCTTGCTCCTGGGAAAATGCATGGATTGCACATCCATTTCAACAGCAGCTGCGGAGATGCTCAGAATCGCAACGGCGCCTGGTACTTGGGGTTGGGGAATGTTGCTGCGGATGGAAGTGGAATGGCCAAATTCTCCATTGCGAAAACTAGTTTGACACTGGTTGGAGGGCCTCGCTCGGTTCTGGGACAGGCACTTGTTGTTCATCCACAACCGGATGATATGGGAAATAGAGGCAGTGAAGATGAAGAATATGGTACTGAAACCACTGGCAAGTATTGCACGGAAAGGGTTCTTGCTTGCGGAATCATTCAATTCGCCAAAGCATGACGGTCTCAATCCCCGTTCCTATATTTGATGTCATAATAACATCGATGTATGGAAGAAATTTTAATTTTTATCAACGTTTATTGTTGAATTGTTTCTGATGTAAGGAAATGTATAAGGAATCTATTTTCTTTTCTATTACTCGTCTACTTTATGCAATCTATTTCTGGGGTTTGATAAATTTGGCGGCTAAGACAAATATAATATAAATTAAAGATAGAAGAACAAGGAGAAGGGAGGAAGAGACTCAGGCTGGACAGAGTGAAGGAAATTACCAGTATGAAGCATGATATTTAATATTAACTAAAAGACTAGCTAGTTTCACTAACGGCCATGAAGCGCTGTTATCATCCGCACAGTTACGTATAATCTAAACAATCCCGGATAGAGGAAAGTTCGGCCATTTGTAGTCTACGATGACATCAAACACTCAGAGTGAACAAAACCGACAAACTACCGTGGGTTGTATAAAAAGCTCAAAGTTTCACGTGAGCAAGTTAATATATATAACAAAGTATATACGGTTGGATTTTGGATCAATGCGAATAAAATTTCTAATTCAATATTTGTTACTAAGTGTTAGACTTGTTCATCGACTATGACCGTCTGTTCTGTCCGCTCTGCTGATTCCACTAGTGTAGCAGGGGAGCACTAAATGCGGTTATATCAGACCATAAGACACTTTCATAGTGCCTTTTCTGACCCCGCCTTCCATTGTCCACCAAAAGAAGATTATTCCAAGAACAACATTTAAAAACACAAACGAAGGTGGTTAAAAACCACCTTTAAAATGACAAGAGAACCGCTTTCATTATTTCCAAGATCGGAAATATGTAGCTACCCTCGGTCCATGCACATGAGTTTCCAAACTCGAAAACTCATATCATTCCGAGCTCGGAAAGTTTTCATTTGGATCTTAAGTAATTTCTTTATGATTTCCGAAATCGTGTCCTCTTTCCATTCCCATTCTGTCCAACAATTGCTTCAATTTTGGCCAAATGATATATATATTTCCAATCTCGGAAATGATTTCATCCCGACTGTTTCAGAGCTCGGAAAAGAAGAATCATGTCTACGGTAAAATATTTGCATGGTCCGATTACATTTTCGAATTCGGAAACATTTATATCTCCGGCTCAAAAAAGGGCTCAATCCACAGGAATAAATACAAAAAAATGATAGTATCGTGCACGTTGACAAAAATATATAGATAACGCTAACCAAGCAATAATCTATAGATAGGAATAGGAAACACAAGGAATCTATTCCAACAATTCTAAACTTCATTATTTATCTAATTGTGTTGCTCTAGCAATATCCGGATTTCCTAGGGTTGCTGACCGATTGAGTATTATATGCCTAACTAAATAATTCCTCACATTGTTGTTATCATCTTGGGATTAGGGATTCGAATCTTTTAGAAAATCTATCAATAACAAGTTAGAAGCAAATATTATAAATTTTAGTTAGATATGTTGCAAAAAAAAATTGCACATGTGCTTGTCATTTTGAAGTCAGTCATCTTTCACTTCTTGAATGCAATCAGTCGCGTATAACATGACGTAATAACCAGTTTCTTGTACTAATTTAAAACAATATAAAAACCAACGCCGTTGTTAAATAATTGCAACGATAGGAGAGGATAGCTGCGACATTGCGCAAACTTATGTCACGTGTAAATAAGAGCGATGTCACCGAGTCAACGACATCGCATGTTCTTGGACACCCACGTCATGTGGCTGCTGACATGGAAGGATTATGAATACGACGTCATTTTGAGAGGGAAAAATCATGAAAATAAATAAATTTGATTCCAGTTTATACGATGTCGGTAAGATGTCGTCTTTCCACTTGTATGTCCAACGTCGCGGATAAATCTTGGAGACATCGGTTTTTGTAAAATATTATAATATTTAATATTTGATGACACAAACAATCGTTCATAGATAGCCATTACATGTCATTGAATAATTGAAAACCCGTGAAGTTGGTAAATATCATGCAATAATCAATTGCTTTTCAAATAATATGGAAATCAATGACATGAAAAAAACCACAAAACTTGAACGTATATTACTAATACATGTCATAATATATTAGAATACATAAGGTTGATGTGAAATTGAAAGATTAATTGTATTGAACCTCCCTTGCCTACATGGTACGACACTAACACTATCATGAGGACTAGGAAAATGACAAGTCTCTTGCCTACATTGTACGTTATTTACATGGATGGACTTGTCATTTCACTAGTCTCCCTGACAATATTAAATCCATACAACATAGATAAGAGAGGTTCAATAAATTAGTATTTCAGTTTCATATCAACATTATGTATTTTAATAGATTGTAACATATATTTGTAATATATGTGATAGTTTTGTGGGGTTTAACATGTCATTATTTTCCCTATTAATTGAACAACAATTGATTGTTGTATTATGTTTAACCATTTCACGAGTTATCGAATATTAAATAACGTGTAATGGCTGGCAAAGAATGATTGTTTGTATTGTCAAATATTATATATTATAATATTTTACGAGAAGTAATATCCCCACGATTAACCCACGACGTGGCATAAACCGGTACAGTGACGACACCTTATCGATGTTGTATAAACTGGCATCGGTACTTTTTGAGCAATATCGGTCCATCAAATAACAATGTATTGGTCATCGTTTCATGCCAGCATGCACATGACATGACTGCCCCACAACGCATGATGTCGCTTGCAAGCATCAACAACGTCGATGTTATTAACACCGACGTCAACCTGCACAAAGTTACTGCATTTCCTATCCCATCATCTCCCTTCTTTGTCTGACCAATGTTAGTCACAATTCATGCCGACATCGCAATAATGGTCTCCCATCGTCGGCCATCTTGCATGGACCGATATCAGTCACCAAACCTGTCGATGCCGGTCCAAAACCAAGTTAAAAAATACTTTTTACCTCGGTTCTGAACTGAGGTAAAAAAATGTAATTTCTATATTACGCCAGTATTTACCTTATTTTTTTGGGACTAAAAATGGAGGTAAGAAATCATGTAGAACTGAGGTAAAATGTTTTGTTTCTTGTAGTGAAATGAAAGGTTTTGCAATATTGTCGGCCGTATTTACCTAATTGAATTGTTGAAATTTAGATTTCTACCATAATGCCAGAATATGTTCCGAGTCTGGAACTTCCTCATGCCAGTACAAAATTTGCAGAAGATATTTCTAAGTTAGAACTGTGTCTGACACTATTTTAGAAGAGCTGAGATTATGGTGTTCTGAGCTCGGATGCAATTTTTGTGCTGGTTCTGGATAAAATGCGTCCATTGATTTTCATATGAAAAAACAGTTCCAAGTTCTAAACTTTAAATCTGGACCTTTGCAATTGCGGATACGACAATCTTCCGGAATCAAATAAAAGAGCCAATTTACGTACTAATTTGAAACTTGATTAACTATATATAAGGGAATCTGTGATGAAAATGCCCAAATTGAAAACCCTAGGTGGTTCTTCCGGAAACGGAACTGCAAAAAAACCCAATCTTCTCACATTTCTCTTCACCCACAAAATCCTAACAATGGCATCATTAAATAGAGGAGCCACAACCAGGTGTCGGAACTTGAAATCATCTAGGAGCTCTCGCAATCCGGGGTTCGAATATGCAAGGTTCGTATAACTTCCTGCCAAAACTAGATACAATGCTTTCCGAGTGATAAGATTCTAGATTTTTATATTTTGGATTTGAATGTGTACCACAATATAGGTTTAGCAGATCGCGTATTTAAATTTAATGGACAACATGTTCTACGTCTATTAACTTTGAATAAACCGTCATACTTTGACAAGGCCTATCAATTATATTCTAATCCGCGTGAGATTGAAGGTGGGGTTTTTAAAACCAGGGTTAACAATTTCGATGTACACTTAAGCCCGTGAATTATTAATGGTTTTCAAAAGTTCCTTTCTAAGGGTCCGGAGGATGTTTATCTGTTGGTTATAGATGGCCCTTTAGATGATGTATACCATAGAGAAATATCCTCTAAATATCGATCCCCCCAAATGTTGACCATTTGAGTGTAGTGTGAGGTATTTTCAAAGGAATGTTCACGATCTTAGAAGGCCCGAGTCTTTTAATCTTGTTTACCTCACAATAGATAAAAAGATTGTATATGAGATGATAGGTAGAGACATTGTCCCGACACCTAACCATATCACTAAATCCACATTTACTACTATTACAATGTTCAACTATATCATTGAGGGTAAGAGAATTAATCCAGGGACGGAAATATTCAAACACATGATATGGGTTGCCTCTTCGAAGAAGGTGATTAAGAGTCTCCTCCAGGGGAACTTAATTACCTTAATTTTGAGAAGCGTGAAAGGGATTTCATTCCACGTGGAAGAGAAGCTGATAAAATGGTTTGACACGCAATATTTTCAAAGAATAAGTGGGTGCTCTTTGAGTACAAATGGTGCCACAAGAGTCCTGACACAACTTAGAAAAACAAGAGGCCTAGAAGAGACTAAGGTATATTTTTGTTATGTCAAATATTTCATTATAGTTGTACATTATAATATAATTGATTTTATTTCTGTGGTACAGAGGAATCAGACCCACTATTTATTAAAGGCTTCAAAACTTTCTATAAATAAATTTGTAGGGAAATTTGTCAACTAAGGGAGCGCATGTGGAAGTTGTAGAGTCGACAGCGTGCGTTCGAGCGTCAACTTACATCTTCATCGAGATCTTGCTCTTTGAGGGCATCCTCAGTTTGATTGTAGATCACTAACATAACAGGTCAAGATATATGTGTGAAACTTATATTCCATCTTTTGATAAAACTAACCTCAAGTATTGGGGGTCGGCACCAAACTCAGGGTAAATGACATCAAGCTTCTTCCATTGCTCACCGTCTTAAGTATGCCTAATCACACTATCTTCCTGTCTAACTCTTTTTGAATGGCAACGCAAAAACTTGGCATCCTCCTTACACGTAAATAATTTTTTCAACCGTGGTATGATAGGGAGATACCACAAAACTTAGCCGGTGTCTTTTTCTTCGAACCAAACCCCACTTCTACACCAATGGCTATCTCACCCCTTTTCATCTTGTAATGAGACTCACCAAAAACCTGACATCTTTCTCATAAAGAATCCTCAATCCCCCTGTACAACATGCAATCATTCGTGCATGCGTGAATTTTTTCAAATTCAAAACCCATTGGGCAAAGAATCTATTTTGTTGCATACGATCTATCAAGCATAAGACTACCTTCAGGAAGAAATTCCTTAATTAATTCAAGAGTCTATGTCATCCTTTATCCATCCACCAAAGTTTGGCCTTCAAGTTCATTATTCTCAAAGTCCCACTCAAGACCGAATGTTTAGATCCCTCATACAATGCCGTCCCTTTTCATCTTCTACCATCTCATCAAATACATCATGACCATCTAAATCAACAGGTTCCTTACTTTTTTAATCTTCAAAGGTCATGACCTCCCAGTGCCACACCCAATTAGTGTAGGAAGTATCAAAACCATGTGTGGCAAGGTGTTCATGTAAATTATTTTGCCCTAAATAACACCATTCTTACAAACCCTACATGGATATCGTGCACGAACCACACCATTCTTCGATGCATGTTCAAAGGCCAACACAATAAATGATTCAATCAGAGGAATGTAATCAGGCGATTTGGTAAGACCTTTACTAATGATTTCAATGTGATCCATTACCACCCACCTAAATTCATATGACATATATTAAAACAATTCAACAAAATTAGCCAAAAAAAACAACCTAAACCCTACACCCACCATAAATTGGACCCAATTCAACTATAACTAATATGCCCAATCAAGTAACGATTGAGTAAACAAACCTTCCACATTCATATAACACATTACCGTAAATCTAGCCTATACCCTAGGCTATAAATTTATCCCAAATCAACTATATATTAGTATAATCCAATCAAGTAATGAATGTGTCACATACCTTCCTCAATTAGTGCCCCATCAAGCCCTAAAATTTGGTTCTTTACAAGTCCTTGGATTTCCTAAGTGAAAAAAATTTGCAACCAAATATTAAATGTCCAGTATTTTATCTTACAGGGCCGGAACTTCACATTTTTAAGGGACCTTAATTTAAGAGACTGTTCCAAACTTGAAACAGAGTACAAAGCTTCTTCAAACTTTGGAACCAGTTCCGTGCCTTCAACGGTGGTCCAACCGACGTATTCCAAACTCAAAATATGGTCGGACCTCTAGTTACGAGCTTGAAAACCCAGGTGAACAAAGTCACCAAGGTATAACTACCTTTAAATTATTCAATTAATGTTCTTTTATGAACCACCTTTATTTGGATCCAATTGAAGGAGGTTCCAAAACAACTGCCCTCCAATAATTTACAACTGCCTTTGAAAATTGGGAGGGGTCTAAATCACCCTAGTTCAAGCTCGGAACTGTCACGCAATCGTGATTTTACAATAAAACTGATGGAACCGCCTTTAATTTTCCCTCCTCCACTAGTGGTTCTAGGTCAAGGAAATAGACAAGCTCATGAAGGATTCAACAAATGGAAAAATGTAGGAAGGTTACTCAAATTTCAAGAAAGTAGTGATGTTCACATGAGATGAATGACAAGTTGGATTGAGTTGGAGAAAAGGTATAAAAATACAACTATTAATCATGATTTACAAGATAAAATCCTTAAAAATAAGGATTGATGCAGCAAAGTGTTGAGAACAATGTTGGTGGTTGTGAAAACGCGTACAACATGTAACTTGGAATTCCGTGGAAATAGTGAGAAGATTAATGAAGAGAACAATGGAAACTTCTAATGTTTTATCGAAATAATTTCCGAATTTATCCTATAATGAGGGAGCACCTTCGTCACACCTGGGAGAAAGAAATTAGGAAGCATTATGTTACTCACAAATTTCAAAATAAAATGATTCTTTTGCTAGCTGATGAAGTGAAGAGTGTTATTCTAAAAAAAAAGAAAGCAAAGTACCATACAATCATTTTTTATTGTACTTCGGACCTAAACCACCAAGAGGAAATGTCACTTTTGATAAGGTACGTCGATGCCTCTCCAACTTTTTCTAAAGTCGATGAATTTTTATTGAGTTTATAAAGGTAGATGATACATCGGGGAAGAGACTATTTGAGACTATTGAAAATACTTTGGCTAAACTTTATCTTGATGTTGATGATATAAGAGGTTAATGATAGGGGTCAAATATGAAGGAAAAATAAATGTGTGCAAAGAAGATTGCTTAACTCCAATCCTAGAGCCTTTTGCACCCCATGTGGTTGTCACTCTCTTAACCTTACTTTTAGTGATATGGCTCATTGTAGTACTCCGGCCATCTCTTTCTTTAATGTTATACAATGTATTTATACGTTATTTTCATCTTCAACCGAGAGATGTAACATTTTTAAGGAATTGGTCAAAGGTCTCACCCTTAAACCATTGTCACAAACTCGTTGGGAAAGCCACATATCCTCCTTTTAGACTGCGGCTCACGTGAATGTCACAAAGATGCATTAGCAAGTTCCAAGCGTATCAAAAAACTAAAGTGGTAAATTTCAAGTGTAGCCATGGCAACAAATATTTTGCTATTAACTACCATTTTTGCAAATTTATATTTTATATGCTTAAAATTTTATATTCATACTTTTCTAATTATAATAAGAAAAGAAAATATGTATAGTAAACACATAATCTTATTTTTTTTAGTGTAGTTTCAAAAATGTTATTTAAGGGCATGCACAACGCGAGCACACATGATGCACATATATAGAATGACTTGAAACTTATTAGTTAAATGAGCATTAAAAGTAATTTTTACATTTTTCAGACAGGTAGTATCGAGACATCTAAAATATGGGATATCAACATCATCTTTAATGAAATCTTCCAATTTAAAAATGAAATCTAAACACATCCAAATAAATTTCTTGGTTTGATCATAGGATACAATTAACCAATTCAACATATTTTCTTTAACAGAGGATATTGTAACTTAAATCAGGCATTTCTAAACCATCGCAACCACGAGTTTATATTACAAAATCAAGTTCAGGAATTTCCTTCCCAAAGACCTGTCCAACATCCTCAAAGTCACTGGATATGATTGCCAAATGACTTGAAAGAGTAATGTTAGTGTCAAATTTTAAAAATTGAAAACAACTATATATTATTGTAGGTTGTTTGAAAAACATTTACTTTTGTTAAAAATGGTCAGTACGTGGCAGTTCATTAAGAACAAATTATGCACATACATGCAAAAATAGGACAAAGCCTAGTAAATATAATGATGTGCTTTTAAGGATAATATTGATTCGATTAATTAGAAGCGGTGATTTGTTATATGTACGTGTGTGTATACACATATAATGTAAATTAGTTTTAAGGATGTACCTGAAACAAACTAAACTAGCCTCAAAATTATCATTTAGTCAACAACATAAGTAATGTTACAGAGTAGTCTTGTTAATACAACATGGACCTTAGGTTTAAATAAAGATACTAAGTTAATAGTGTTCACATTTCATATGTTATAGTAATTAGTGTTATTTAGAGTACTACCTAGGATAATTAGCCCTTGATAGCTCTTTTTTTTAAACATCCACCATTTGTGAATGAGAGAAATTTATTAGGCTCTCCAAACCCCCAAAGTAAAAGTAAAACAAAATGACAAGGTATGTTCATCCGAGGATGTACAAGATCGTGGAGTGAAGCTGTAATAGTCTTCATA